>BSBK01001460.1:600000-802500 GCA_027943335.1 Chamaecyparis obtusa | reverse complement strand
ACTTGAGCTAGAAAGCTCCAATTTCCACACCATTATAGGTGTTGGAATCATGATTTTGATTCCTTTCTATCCAAGTACCTTTTGAAACATTTCAAGTTCATCTTGAATAGTTCTGATACACATTTGTCAACAATTTACATTCACAGTTTGTCATGGTATAAATGATTCCCTTTTTCACCTTCTTGATAGCAAGCTGAAAAGGGAGGGGGGTATACAACTACCCATGAGATTCATAAAATTACTTAGTAAGCCCTAGGTTATTTATGTATTTCACTAATATGGGGTTTTGTAGGTTATGGTTATTAATGATTTCTTGCAAGATCTATGTGCTAGGGCCTTTGATATATTCTTTTCATTTACTGGTCTTCTTTGTACTTTAGCTTGCATATGCATGTAGTGTCATATACTTCTAAAGTGGGGGCTAAATGTACCACCCTAAATTATAAGCACTTGTGTGCTCTATAATCTAATGATTGTTTAGCATCTACGTACCTTAGCGTATTTGACTATACATTTGCATTCTAGGACTTCATAATTGCACTTAATGCATGCATAATTTAAATTTGAGTGCTCTTCTCCCTCTAACTTGTGCAAAAATCAAGGTAGGATCTAATTTATGTGCATCCTCCTCTATATTTTTCCAATCAAAAAATTCATTCCATCTCCTAGGTCCTATTTCACCCTTTTTGGCCTCAGAATTCAATCCAAATAGAATTTAATCTCGTTGTCAGAATCAACTACAATTTTAAACCTCAAACTGTTAGATTAACATTGACCCATTTCTCAGGATTAACCAAAGTCCTCCAGGACTAGGATGATTTGGGAAAGCCTTTTCCTAGATAGGGCCGACCTAACTTAGCCTTGTCCTAGGAGATTGATCCCTGATTTAGGACTTGGGTCCATCTTGATAGATTTGAAGGGTTTCCAAATCTTTGGTTGGTTGTTTAATTTTGGCTACCGAAATAACTATAAAAGAAACCTAATTGCTTCATTTTGGCATAATAATGAAATCAAGTGCAAGGTGGACATCCCAATTTGATTACGACAAGCAATTACAAAGTGGAAGCCCTCGTTTGATGACATCCATTAAAGCAAGGTTTAGCCATTGAAGACTTCATTCAAACATTAGAATCAAGCCTCTATAAATTTAAATCAAGCATTCAAGGCATCAATTTATATATCATTGAGTTTGAAGTGGTTGTGAGGAAGTCTAGGAGTACTTTTTCCCTTGGGGGCTTGCTATGATTTCCTTTTATTTTCATATCTGTACGGTTCCACAATAGATGAAGATAATCACACCATTATCTCTCCTTCAAAGATAGTATATTTATTCTAAAGATTACCTATTCCATCATGAAATACCCTTAAATTGTCAACCCAGGGACGTAGGACTTGAAATGGGCCAGCACAGTTTGTGCACTAAGTTCCTTTAGGAGTCATAACACCTATGCTACAGGAAAGTAAAATGCATTGGAAGAATCTATGCTGCTGCCACAAAATAGTAAACACACCTTGGCTAACAATAGATAATTACAGGAAGCTTAAAAAATGAACCTAAACTAATTAACAACTCAGAACATCCACTATGATCATCTTCTTCAAGTGCTGCAGGAACTTTCATAGTAATAATGTTGTAGGACTAATACAGTAAATCTATCTAAAAATAGGAAACTACAAAAAATGAATCTATTCTACCTAAATCTATTCCACCTTCCAAGTGGGCCCCCTTGGTTGTCTTCAATTAACTATGAACACAACAAGTGCTTCAAAATATTTCTTCCATTAAAATCTTTCTTTGATAACATAGAAACTAAATAATTCATGAAGAATGGAAAGAGTAACTTTTGAATCTAAATCAGCATTATCTATTTTCTCCTTAGCTTCCTAAGACAATCCAAAAATCCATTATATAGAGGATTGGATGCTTATTAAAAACATACATAAAAATTCTTGAATAAACATTGCCAGAAAAGAAGGCAGAAGATCAACCATGACATAGTACATTTACTGCCAAGCAATAGAATAACAACTTGCAAAAAATATAGCAAGTTGTATCCCCTATATTCTCTGGAACTCCTTTGCAGGCGTGGCTTATCCAACGGAACTGAACTGCACTTCCTTTTCCATGACCGGTCTTCATTATCTTCCTCCTTAAATGCAATAATCACCACTCTTTGCATCGCTCCTCATTCTCCTGAAAAGTTAGCAACATCCGGAACACACATGCAAGATAACATTCCTACTTTTACTCATATATTAGAACATAGCTTAAAATAGTTATATGAAATACTGCATTCTATGTATAATATTAAGAAAAATATGTCATACACACTACCCATAGGTTTAGTAGGTTCTAGCCGTCTCTAGCATAAGTTCACAAGATATTTACAACAAGTGTTCAGGAATGTTTTGTCAAAACACAAAGAGTGTGTCCAAATTATAAAAACTTAAATTAAGACATTAATATGCCTCATCATCTGCCCCCCACTATTCAAATGCTTGTCCTCAAGCATTATACTTCTTTTCCATAGCTCTGAAGTCACCAACTATGGTTCTCCCCTTTTTCCCACTTCTGAAGGTGTAGAAGAATCCTCTGCTGCGCTCCCAATGATCATCTATGTGCTCCTCAACCAGCAGGTCTAGTTTAGTAGCATTATTATCATAAAGAGGCTAAAGAAGCGTAGGAGGCTGAAAGGATAATGGCATCCATAGTTCCTTTCTGATCTGTTGTCCTAGTTGTATGTATTTGGTCACCCTATGAACAACTACCTCATAATTGATAGGGCTATGTGGTTCTGCCTTTTTGAAGGAATCCGGTAGTCGGTTCCACCTGTTCCTAATCCATGAAAAAGCTCTTTGCTGTGTAAAGTTTGGGAGTGTTTGGTAATCTTTTTAAACCTTTTCTCTTTCTATAAACACTTTAGCTTTGAACTCTAGTCTTGGTTTCCCATAAGTTAATCTAACCAATCTCTTAGAAGATCATCAGGCTTATGTGATTCATCCTATAGTGGCAAAGGTTCAGATTTTTCAAGATCTCTGTAGGCATTTAATTGCTGGTCATAGTTTGTCTCATTGTGCATCCAAGACATTAAAGCCCTAAGGTGAACATCTCCTATATAAAGCAAAGGATTCCACTCTATTTCATGTGGAATTATGAAAATATGCAGATATAGTTCACACAATAAATTCTTCTGCCATGTGGGCAGAGTCTGAAACACATTGCAAAAATCTTGAGTAGTTTTAAACTCACAATTAATATCCCTTATTGTCATCATTAGTTGAAATAACATAAACTATTCCTTCAGACAAACAAAATACACCCTTGGTGGTGGTCTACAGGTCATGACTTGGCCAACTAACTTTAAAGCCTTAGTCATCTGTTGTTTCTGTTTCTCAAGTTGTTCCTTGAGGGATTCAATCTCCTCATCTTTATCAAATATTATTTTATGCATTTGGTCTCTTTCTTGTTTCCACAAGGTCTTTTGAAAAATGAAGTGATTGTATAGACCAAATAATACAGATTGAATTGTAGATGAAGGAAATTCTTGGGCCATAGCTTTCTTCTTTCGTTCTTTAGCAACTTGTTGGAAATAATGGGTATACCAGGAGGATTTATAAGGTATGATAGAAAAATTAGAGTATACAGGGACTTGTGGAGAAGTAGGTTGAACACTTTCAGGTGCATTTTCTATGACTTTAGCAGGATTTGGCTCACACATTTCTTGATCACCCTATGGCATTTCACTATCAGGCTTATTTTCATATGTTTCCACATTTTGGGGTTCCAACTGAATAGGAGAGTCATCCTGAATATTTTTGACCTGTTGTTCTACATGAGGTTTCTATATTTGACCTTGCATGTGAGGGCTTTGACATACAGGAACCTCTTTAACCTCTATTGCTTTGCGGTTCCGTTTTGGTTTAGATGGTGTTGGGGTAGATGGTACAAGATTAGTTGCTGCAGGAGTAGACCTCTTTCTCTTTGTCACTTGAACAGTAGGGTTTTGGACAACCCTTTTAAAACTAGGGCTCTCTTCATCAACCTTATGTTTGCCTTTGTCTATGGAAGAGCTAGGTATATCACCCTCTAAAATAGGCTCAACAATTTTATTAGTAGGGGGTAATGCTAGTTCTTTCTCTATTTCAGCTGGATCCTGAGTAGGCCCTGCAATCTCTTCCTCATTCCCTAAATTTTGCTGAACAGGGTTGGCTTGAGGCTGCAAGGTTTTAAATTCAACAAATTTTGCCCATGATACAAGGGAGGAATCCCTAAGGGACCTTTCAACTAAAAGTTTAACTAGGGCATGATTAGAAACAAAAATTTCATTTCCTTTTTAAGTCTTTTTGGCACTAATACACAACATATTGTAAAGGAAATTGGGGACATTAACCTGAATGTTATGCCTTCCACAACTGAGCAGCTTAAAATGATGAGTGTGTAAGTTTGAAAATCTACCTCCGCAGGTCAAATACTTGATGATATGGTTTTCTAATTCTGGATACGGTGCTGGGAGAGAGAGTCTCTTACACCCTTGCTTTGAGATTTCCAATGGAGGGTCACCCGATCGAGAAAATTATGCTCGCGATGACCTGGTGTCATGTTCATTTGGGTAATGCTCTCCATTAATTGGTAGTCCTATGACTTCTGCTATCTGCTCCTCATTAGCAACCACTTTGAATCCCCATACTGTGGCTTCTCCTTCATCAAATGTCCTCATAAACTCCATTGCTACTTCTTCATTGAATTTTGTTAACTGCAGGAAGTAGCCAAGCCATCCACAAGTGTTGAAAGTATGGACTACTTCCACATCCACTAATAGAATACCATGGACAACCGGCTCATGTCTCTGTAATTGACCTCCCATCTTCAAAATGCCTAGTTTTAAATTTCTCTATTCTCACCACACTGATAATTTTTACCCCCTTAACTCTTTGCAAATACCTTCTTCTCAGAATTCAAATTGATCTTTCTGAGAAATGCCAATACCACATTCTCTTAACATGGCTCCGTTATGTTTGGCATGCAAAATAATGATGTTATTAATTATGAAGGACATCAAGGTTTTAACTGGAAGTGTTCTCGTATAAATGATAGTCCTTTTAAGTCATGTCAAACTCAGGAAATCTTTCCCAAAATTGGAATGAAAAGGTACGAAAAATACAATAAAGATTTTAAAATTAAAATAGACCACAACCAAAGTACAACATATAACGTGGACATGACTAGGGTGATGTGGAGATGACACTTGGAAATAAATACACTTTCCCTGCCCCCCATGAAATTTTGACAAGTGTCCACACTTAAAAATTTTCACACAAGATTTGGAAAACTGGCTTTAGGCTTATATGATACATTTAATGTAGTATTATATATAATTATTGAAACCTATGCACTAAAAATGAGGAGAAAGTAAAAATGTGTACCTGAAAATTTTAGATCATGCATCCGTATGCAAGTTGATGAGTTGACGAAGTCTGGTGATCGTAGAAAAGGTGCTGACGGCATGTTTTATTGAAAGCAGTAAAAATAGAATTTGTGGGTGATGTGGAGGATGAGTGGATGGTAGACAAAGAAATGAGATGAGTTGATAAGAAGAAAATGAAAAGTGAGTGAAGGAACAGACCTCATATGAAATGAGGTTTTATTTGTTAGGAATAAGGTGTCTCAACCTTGGATAATTCCTATTCTTATTATTTGTTTTGTAAATGTATTTTTTGCAAATAATGTAATTAAGTGCGAGTGTACATGTCTAGTTGGCATGTTGATGTGTCACTCCACTTGATGTGTCAGCATCTTGTGCGTAAGGAGATCATGACTGAAATGGTCATGACAGATTCCTATGATGCGTAAGAACTATTTAAGGAATGTGCTATGATAGGTGTAAGAGCATCTTATGACTTGGGCCTATTTGGGTGCCCAAGAAGAAGTGGTTGGTGTGTGTAAGAGAATATGCCAAAAATAGGTTGGTATGACAGATTCTCTTACACTTCTCTTGTGACCGTTATTTTTGGCGGATTCTATGACAAGCTGTCATAGTCTATTCTAGGGATGGACGCCTATTCTTGGGATTGCATGTAACAACTGTGTACATGTGGCTTTGTGCATGGGTCTTGGTGGTTGTGCCTATTTTTGGGTCTAGAGGAGTCTATATATATGATGTTGCTCCTATGGGAGAGATATAATAGAAATTTAAGTCTTGTTGGCTTTGTCTCTCATTTCCTGAAAGAACTTGCATTGCAAGTGTATTGTAATCTTTGTGTTGAAGATAATACATTGTGCAGGTTTTGGAGTGCTGGGGTTTTTTACCGAAAAGTTTTCCCCAGGGTATATCATTGTGTCATTCTCTTTTTTTTTCTATATGTATGGTATGTGGTTGCAATATCTTTGTTAAAGTAGTTAACGAATCTGAAATTGTAAGGATTTATAAGAATTTGCACAATACTCTCCTATAGAGGTTAGCGTAGGAAGCTGTTTCTGCACCTGAGTTTCCTTATAAGTGGTATCAGAGCTTGATCAACTTTTGATCCTAGTTGTTGGGTAGGGTTTTTTGAGCTAATCTCAAGTTGAGTGGGAGTTTTTTGCAGAGCATTCTGAATCTTATTTGCAGATTGAGATGGCAAGTTCATCATATGGAAGAATGGAGGTGGAGAAATTTAATGGCACTAATTTCGAGTTGTGAAAACTCAAGATGGAAGACATGTTGGAAGATCATGACCTATGGGAAGTGACTTCAAGTGCTACAAGACCAGCAACTATAGCTCAAGCAGATTGGGATATCAAAGACCGTAAAGCTAAGGGTCTCATAAGACTTTGTTTAACCTATGCAGTCCTTCTGAATGTTCTAGATGAGAAAACCGCAAATAGTTTGTGGGAAAGACTTGCGACCGTGTATCAGGCCAAATCTCTGGTGAACAAGTTATTCTTGAGGAAGAAGTTGTACTCTCTACGAATGGAGGAAGGTGGATCCTTAATGGATCGTTTAAATGCATTTAATCTGCTGGTTGCACAATTGACATCAGCTGGTGTCAAGTTAGAGGGGTAGGATCGTTGCTACACACTTTTGTGTTCTTTACCGGATTCATGGGACCATCTTTTGATGGCTCTTAGAAGCACTTCAGTCACCTTCAAAATGGATGATGTGGTGTCTTCGCTGCTATCAGAGGAGATAAGGAGAAAGACTTCCCTTTCAGAAAAAGAAGCCCTTGCTGTTTGTGGGAGATCCACTGAAAGAGGGAAGAAAAATGACAATAAGTCTGACAATAAGGGTAGATCCAAATCCCGTGGGAAGTCAAAGACTTCCAATAACTCCAAGGAAAAATGTTGGAACTGTGATAAATCTAGGCACTTCCGTAAAGACTGCAAAGAGCCGAAGAAGAAGAAGAAAAGTTCAGATTCAGCTTCAGAAAGATCTCAAGAAGATGGCAATGCATTCATCATAGCTTTGGTAGCCCATGCATCTGATGATGTGTGGTTGGTTGACTCGGGTGCATCTTTTCACATGACCTCTCATCGAAACTGGTTCTCAAAATATGAAGAGTTCGATGGTGGAAAGGTGTACTTGGGTGATGATTCTCACCTAAAGATAGTTGGACGCGGAAAGGTCACTATCAAATTTCTTGATGGATGAGTAAAGGGAATCAACAGAGTTATGCACATTTCAGGTTTGGCATGAAATCTATTATTTGTAAGTATGCTGAATGATGTAGGTGTGCAAGTTGTTTTTTCAAAGGAAGGATGCAAGATGATGAGAGGATCGATAGTGCTTGCAAGGGGTACTAGGAGAGGTACCTATTTTCAGCTAGATGCATGTATTCCTCTATGTAATAGTTCTTCATCCTCACCATCTAAACAAGTAGTGAAGAAGTCTGTGGCTATTGGTTCCGATGGTAGTGCAAATACTTTGGAAGGTAAGCTTCCTGCAGAAAAGACAATGTTGTGGCATATGAGATTTGGCCACATTGGTGAAAAGGGTCTCAGAAACCTGAAAAATAAAAATCTCGTTGGGGGGTTAAATGATTGCAATCTCGAGTTCGACTTCTGCGAACACTGTGTCTATGTTAAACAAAATTGTGTTCAGTTTTACTCTAGTTCTCACAAATCTTCTGATGTTTTGGATCTTATTCATTCTGATGTATTTGGTCCTGTAAAAGTTCCTTCAATCTCCAAGTCTGTATTTTTTGTATCTTTCATAGATGATTACAGTAGAAGGACGTGGATTTATTTCCTTAAAAGTAAGACACAAGTCTTTAGTCGGTTCAAGGAATTTAAAGCTCTTGTAGAAAATCAGACTAGTAAGAAGATTAAGTGTGTGAGAACTGACAATGGTGGTGAGTTTTTCTCAGCAGAGTTTGAACAGTTCTGTAAAGAACAAGATATCGAGAGGCATAAGACAACTCTTTATACCCCACAACAAAATGGAGTTGCAGAGAGAATGAACATGACACTGATGGAGAAGGCTAGGAGTATGCTTAGTGGAGCTGGTTTAGAACAAAGGTTTTGGGCCGAAGCTGTGGCCACTGCTTGCTATCTGGTTAACAGATCTCCTACATCAGCCCTTGTTGGTAAGACACCCATGGAGGTGTGGTCTAGTAAGAAGCCTTCAATTAGACATCTTCGTATTTTTGGTTGTGAAGCTTATGCACATGTTCCAAAGGAGAAAAGATCTAAGTTGGAAAACAAAGCTATTAAATGTATTTTCATCGGATATAGTGCTGGTGTGAAAGGATACAAGCTTTGGGATCCTGTGACTAGTAAGGTGTTGTATAGTAGAAATGTTATTTTCAGAGAGCTAACATCTTCTCCTATTGTGCTACAACCAGATGAAAAAGAAAAGGAAAAAGATGTTGTTCAGTTGCCTCCTACCCCTGAGAAGACTGAACAGAGAGACCATGTTGGGTCTAATGATGAGGAGAGCTCTAGCAGCTTTGATAGTTTAGAAGAAGAGGAAGAACAACCTCAACCTCAGCCCTTGAGGAGATCCATGAGAGAAAGAAAGCAACCAAAAAGGTTTGGTTATTCTATGTTAGATTCCAGTTGTGCCTTTGCTTTGATTATTAACACTGATGAGCCTAGATCTGTGAAAGAGGCTTTGGGCATGGAAGATGCAGGTTCCTGGATTGAGGCTATGGATGATGAGATGACTTCATTGGAGAAAAACAAAACTTGGGACCTTGTACGTTTGCCTAAAGGGAGAAAATCTGTTGGCTGTAAATGGGTGTTCAAGAAGAAATTCTATGCAGATGGCAGTGTTGAAAGGTATAAAGCTAGATTGGTTGCAAAGGGGTATTCACAGGTAGAGGGAATAGATTATGGTGAAATATTCTCTCCTGTTGCAAAGTTGACATCTATTAGATTTCTGTTATCTCTTGCTGCATCATATGATTTAGAGATAGAACAGATGGATGTGAAGACAACTTTCCTTTATGGTGATTTGGAGGAAGAGATTTATATGTCACAGCCTAAGCACTACATTGTTAAAGGTAAAGAATCCTTAGTTTGCAGATTAAAGAAATCTCTATATGGTTTGAAGCAATCTCCTAGGATGTGGTACCTTAAGTTTGATGCCTTTGTGTTGTCAATTGGATTTGTAAGATCAAAATCAGATCATTGTGTTTATTTCAGAGTTGAAAATGATTGCCTTCTTATTGTTGCATTATATGTTGATGATATGTTGCTGTTTGGGAAGGGTAAGGGTATGATTTCTAATTTTAAATCTCAGTTGTCAGCACAGTTTGAGATGAAAGATCTTGGGGTAGCTAGGTACATCTTGGGTATGGAAATTAGTAGAGACATGTCTAATAGAAAACTTTGGTTGAGTTAGAGTAAGTACGTGAAGTCTGTGTTGGACAGGTTCAACATGGCAGATTGTAGACCACTATGTGTTCCTATTTCTGTGGGAAAAAAGTTATCTGTAGATGATTGTCCAAAATCTCCTAGTGAGGTGGAGGACATGAGTAGAGTACCTTATGCTAGTGCAGTTGGCAGTCTTATGTACGCTATGGTCTGTACTAGACCAGACATTGCCCAAGCAGTGGGAGTCTTGAGTCGGTTTATGGCTAATCCTGGACGGGTACATTGGGATGCAGTTAAGCGAGTATTCAGATATTTGAGGGGTACATCAAATTACTCCATATGTTATCATGGTAACTCTTTTGGATCTCCGCATTCCGTTTGTATTCGTGGGTTTGTGGATTTAGATTGGGCAGGTGATATTGACAGCAGGAGATCCACCAGTGCTTATGTGTTCACTATGTTTGGTGGTGCCATCAGTTGGATGAGTAAGCGACAACCTGTGGTTGCTTTGTCCACTACAGAAGCTGAGTACATGGCTACTACTCATGCTTGTAAAGAAGCCATTTGGCTTAGAAGATTGTGTTTTGATGTTGGTGTTGATGCAGAACAAATTACTATTTGGTGTGACAGTCAGAGCGCTATTTGCCTTGCAAAGAATCCAACTTTCCATGCCAGAACGAAGCACATTGATGTGCAGTTTCACTTTGTGAGAGATATGGTGGAAGATGGAAAGGTAAATTTGGAGAAGGTAGATACTGTGAAGAATGTTGCAGATGCATTAACAAAACCAGTGGGCACTGAGAAGTTCAGATGATGTTCGGAGTCTATGGGCCTTTTGGCCTATAGTGGTTAAAGTTCCTGTTATGTTCCTGTTGCTCTTACAAGGTGTTCGACAAGTGGGAGAATGTTAGGAATAAGGTGTCTCAACCTTGGATAATTCCTATTCTTATTATTTTTTTTGTAAATATATTTTTTGCAAATAATGTAATTGTGAGTGTACATGTCTAGTTGGCATGTTGATGTGTCACTCCACTTGATGTGTCGGCATCTTGTGCGTAAGGAGATCATGATTGAAACGGTCATGATGGATTCCTATGATGCGTAAGAACTATTTAAGGAATGTGCTATGACAGGTGTAAGAGCATCTTATGACTTGGGCCTATTTGGGTGCCCAAGAAGAAGTGGTTGGTGTGTGTAAGAGAATATGCCAAAAATAGGTTGGTATGATAGATTCTCTTACACTTCTCTTGTGACCATTATTTTTGGCGGATTCTATGACAAGCTATCATAGTCTATTCTAGGGATGGATGCCTATTCTTGGGATTGCATGTAACAACTATGTACATGTGGCTTTGTGCATGGGTCTTGGTGGTTGTGCCTATTTTTGGGTCCAGAGGAGTCTATATATATGATGCTGCTCCTATGGGAGAGATATAATAGAAATTTAAGTCTTGTTGGCTTTGTCTCTCATTTCCTGAAAGAACTTGCATTGCAAGTGTATTGTAATCTTTGTGTTGAAGATAATACATTGTGCAGGTTTTGGAGTGCTGGGGTTTTTTACCGAAAGGTTTTCCCCAGGGTATATCATTGTGTCATTCTCTTTTTTTTCTATATGTATGGTATGTGGTTGCAATATCTTTGTTAAAGTAGTTAACGAATCTGAAATTGTAAGGATTTATAAGAATTTGCACAATACTCTCCTATAGAGGTTAGCGCAGGAAGCTGTTTCCGCACTTGAGTTTCCTTACATTATTATGTGTTTCTCATCGAAGGCTTGTTATGGTGCGACTACAAGAAGAAGGCTTGCACCCTCTGCTACAGGAACTGTGTTCGTAGGAGTTGGTAAATTTCTTGGTTGGAACTGCTGCATGAACTCATCCTTAGTCTGTGGTTTTTGATAGAGGCGCAATCGGTGGCCATTTACAAGCAGTTTGGACTGGACTGGATCAATAGTTGTTAGCTGGACTACTCCATTGTCGAATACATACTAAATTTTGTAAGGCCTTAGCCACCAAGTTTGCAATTTTCCTAGTATCTCCTTGAATCGAGAATCATATAAAAGAGCCCAATCTCCTACTTGGAAGTGTTTAGTCCTGATATGTGCATCATGCCATTTCTTTCATTATTTCTGAATGATCTCTATTCTTTCCAAAGCTATCTTTCTCATTTCATCTAGTGAGTTCAAGTGTAGAAGTCTCTCTTCTTGTGCTGCAGGAAGGCTAATGTTCAATTCTAGAGCAGTGCATAATGTTTTATGTTCAAATTCAATGGGCAACATTGCTGCTTTGCCATACACAAGTTCAAATGGGATGAATCTAGTTGTTGTCTTCCATGTAGTTCGGTAAGCCCAAATGGCTTTAGTTAATCTGCTGCTGCAATCCCTCCTATGTACTTGCCTGTCTTGGTCAGAATGGCCTCAATTTCTCTATTCGTGAGCTCTGCTTGCCCATTTGCCTGAGGGTGATAAGGCTAGATTTCCAGTGCCTTATGCTGTATTCTTTCATAAGTTCAGTGATCAAATTTGATGTGAACTGGGCTCCTTGATTTATTAGGAGTTCTCTGGGAACTCCGTAATGTGTGAATATTTCTTCATATAAGAATTTAGCTACTTTCTCATCTCTTGCATTTTTCATCACCCTGACTTCTACCCATTTTGTAAAATAATCCGTACATACTAAGATGTAGGATTTACCATTTGATGGTGGGTCAATTGGCCCTATGAAGTCCATACCCCACTTGTCAAAGGGTGTTACAACAACTCGTGGATTGAGTGGCATCTCATCTGATCTTGTTGGCTGGCCCATTCTCTAGCATTTGTCACACTTGGTGGTATAAGTTGTTGCATCCTTATGTAATGTTGGCCAGTAATATCCAGTTGTAAGTATCTTTAATGCTGTCTATTTTCCTGCAAAATGGCCTCCACATGGTTCATCATGGTAGGCATGTAGTATGTCATATATTTCATCTTCCCTGACACATATCCTCATGATTTGATCTGGTCTAGTATAGAAGAGATTGTTATCAATCCATGAATAATGAAAACTTTTCTCTGCAAGCTTCTTCCTATCTTTTTGGGAAAAGTGTGGTGGCATTTTATTTGTAGCAAGATAGTTTTCTATATCTACATACCATGGTGTATGGGTTGCTATATGGAACAAATGCGCATCTGGAAATGTATCTTCAATTGGAGTTGGATCTTCATCAGCAAGTTGAAGTCTTGACAAATAGTCAGCAACTACATTGACCTTTCCTGGCTTATCAACAATGGTAATATCAAACTCTTGCAATAACAATAGCCATCTTGCCAATCAGCTAGTTACAGTAGGTTTGTTCATCAAGTACTTTATGGCTGAGTGGTCAATATGAACAAAAATAGGATAGCCAGTTACATAATGTCTGAATTTGTTCAATGCATAAACTACAGCTAAAAGTTCCTTCTCGGTTACTGTGTAGTTTAGTTCAGGGCCATGGAGACTTTTACTAATATAATAGATTGCATTTTCAAGGTTAGCAGGCTTTTGTCCTAATACAACACCTACAACATAGTCTGATGCATCAGTATGGATATGGAATGGAATAGACCAATCTGGTCATTTAAGAACTGGTGCTGTGGTGAGGAGTTTCTTAAGCTGCAGGAAGGATTCATTACATGTTGGTGTCCAAATGAATTCAGCTTCTTTAGTTAGCAATGTATACAAAGGACTAGCTATTTGACTAAAATTTTGAATGAAATGCCTATAATAGCCAGCATGACCTAAAAAAAATCTTACATCCTCTGGTTTAGTAGGTATGGGCAATGTTAGGATTACCTCTATCTTGGCTGGGTCCACTTGTATCCCTGCGGCTGATATAAAATGACCAAGCACTACCCCTTCCTGCATAAGCATGAAACATTTCTCACTATTAAGTGATAGATTATGTTCTTTGCATCGAACAAGAACCTTTTCAAGATTCTTCAAAGCCTCCTCAAAAGTCACTCCAAATGTTGTGAAATCATCCATATATATTTCCATACAGTCATGTGATATGTCAGCAAAAATACTTATTACAGCTCTTTGAAATGTTGCGGGAGCATTACACAGGCCAAATGGCAACACAGAGTATGCAAAAGTACCCCATGAGCATGTAAATGTAGTTTTATCTTGATCCTCTGGAGCTATACTTATCTGATTATAACCATTGTATCTATCAAGAAAAGAAAAATATTTCTTACCAACCAGAGTATCCAAAACTTGATTAATAAATGGTAAAGGAAAATGATTCTTCTTTGTTGCCTTATTCAATTCTCTGTAATCTACACAAATCTGCCATTTCCCTCCCTTTTTAAGTACTATAACCAGAGGTGAGACCCATCGACTATCAAATATAGGGTATATGAAACCAGCATCAAGTAGTTTTTGTAGTTCAATTTTAACTATTTCCCTGAGTGTTGGATTAATCCGCCTCTAGGGTTGATGGAGTGACAGGCACCCTTCATTGATATATATTCTATGAGTGCATAATGTGGGGCTTAATCCTTTCATATCTCCATAGTCCCATAATAATCCCTTTCATATTTTTGAAGAAGCTTTGTTAACTGTTTCAGCTGTGTGGGAGGCAATTTGTTATTGACATGGAGATTATGACCTTTTGACAACTCAAAAATAGTTGTGAGATTAACCATAGCAGCTTCAGAGATGGGATTTGTATCTAGTTCACATAGTAAAAGCGGATGGATAATGTTTGGCTCCTTAGGCAGAAAACAATTCTCAGTATAGTCCTCATATGTAGTTAGTTCCAACATAGAGCTATTAGATACATCTTTTTCTATCACACAAGTATTATTAAGAATACTCTGAATTACCGAATCTTTCTCTTGCAGCTTGAGAAAAGACTGTCTATGTAACATCATAAGCTATACTACAAAGTTTAACTCTTCCTCTCCATCCCCTAAATCTGGCCATACATGTGTGCTTAAATCTAGTTGGAGTTGTGTTGGAGGATACATGACAAATTTTTTTGTTGCCTATCCATCCGATATGGTCATGTTTCCTAACCTACAACTTATATTTACATCAGCTATAGCTAACCATGGTCATCCTAAAATGACAGGGTAACCAGCTAAGTTGACTTTTGGAGATAGAATCATAAAATCTACAAGGTACTCTAGAGAATCTAGGGCTACTACTATGTCTTCTATCATTCCATTAGGAGTGACAATAGAACTATCGGAAAGTTGTAGAATTGTTGGGGTAGCCCATAATCCTTCTATGTTCAACTTTTTCATAGTATCCTTGGTCATTTCATTTATAGCATCACCAAGATCAATCAGGGCATTTTTAACTGACTGGCCATTTATAATCACATTCACAACTAGACTTCCTGGATCAAAATATTTAGGAATAACCAAATTTCCTAACATGATGTTAGCCAATTGTCCTATAACATGGACCATGGTTGGGTCCTTTTTCTTCCTCCTAGGCTTTTTAAGACATGCTTCTTTGATAGCTTTTCCATAAATAGGAACATCTTTAATAGCTTGGAATAAAGGAATCTGGACATGTATGTTCTTCAGCTGGTCAATTATGTCAAAGGATTGTTCCTCTGTTTGTGCAGGTTTACTTTGTATAAGCTTTTGTGGAAAAGGAGGTTCAATTTTAGTTTGAGTTTGGACTGAATTAGTTACATTGGCTGGGTCAACCGCTTGTGATAGAGAAGTTGCTGGTGCTGATGCTGCAAGAGGATCTGGTATTTCAGTTATAAGAGGTGGTTCAGGTGCTGGTAAGGTTGTACCGGATCTCAAATGTATATCTGCAACATTTAGAGCATAAGCAAGATACTGCTGAGCATCAACATCATACATTGGTTGTTGTGGTTGCTGGTTATTTGGATTTGGCTGAGGTTGTGCAGGCAACTAAGTCTATTTTTGAGGTCCAAAAATTGTAGGAGGTGGCATTAGTGCAGGTGTATTTGCTGGAGGTGGTAAAGGTGGGTATCCAGTATTGTTAGACCATTGCTGAGGTCCTCTCCATTGGTTTGTAGACTGCCAATTCCCTTGGGGTGGTTGCCATTACTTTGGGAACTGTGGCCATTGGAGCTATTGTGGAGGATACCATTGACTTTGTGGATTATTTTTCCAAGCATTGTTCCAATTAGGTTGATTATATTATGGAGGACCTTGGACACTACGGTTTTGTCATTGATTACTATATGGATTTGAATTTTGTAAAGGGTCTTGAGGCATACCTTGATGTGGGGCCCATGGCTGACATTGAGCAATGAAAAATACTTGCTCATCTTCTCCTTCTATCTTTAGGTACTCAGTTGGAAGATGCTGGTTTCCACATTAGCAACCAATTTGCAATGACAATCTTTCTTTTGTTTCTGATAGTGTGGACAGTACTCAGCTAACTTCTCCTTAGCTTCTGCATGTTTCTTCTTAGCAGCCATTATATCCAAATGTGTGGCGACATCATTGATGATGTCTTTCTTGAAATCAAATAACAAATTTAAAATTTCCATCTTTGAAATACCAAAGCCACTTCCCTTGGCTATTGCTGAGCGAAATCCCCTTCCTTTCTTTACTGCTGACCTAGAGTAGTTCTAGCAAATCTTCTGAAGGTCATCTTTTAAAGATTGGGATATATTTCCTCCTACCATAAAATCCAATGCTTCAAGGCAGTTCTCATTTACTCCTCTGAGAAAAATCAGCTTCTGGGACTCCTCCTGCAGGGTATGTTGTGGGTTCTTTTGTAAGTTGAACAAGAAGCAAGATATATAATCTTCTAATGTTTCATCTTCCCATTGTGACATTCTAAAAATGTCATCACCTTTTGAATCATTTCCCCTGCAATATTCCTTATACTTGTTAAGAAACAGACATCTCATATCATCCCAATTTGCTACTGCATTTTCCCCCAAGCCCATAAACCATTTTAAAGTTGACTCTTTTAGTGTGGTTGGGAATAATTTGAGCTTGTGACTGTCATCAAAGCTTCAACATAGGATATCAAATTTGAATAGAAAAGCATCAGGATCCTCTGTGATGAGACCATAAAACATTGGTAATGATGATGCAAGTATATTTTTGAGATTGAGATTATTGACAATACTTGGTATTGGAAATGGAAATGTGGGAGCTGCCATAGCTGGAGTTATGGAATATTGAAACTGTGGTTGGAAATTGGTAATTGTTGGGGGATTCTGAACAACAGGCGGTCTTGGAGTTGGATTAGTATGGAAGCTAGCCAATATTTCCTCAAATGGACGGAGGTCAAATGTTTTCTAGATGTCTTCTTCTACTGAAGATGATGATGCAGTAAACTCTGGGCTTGCATCTAGAAATGGCAGTTTAGGTTCTTCAAATTCTTCTTTTGGTTTCACAGGCTCGTTAGGAAGGAATCTACCATGGACATCTCTCCTTCTTCGATGCATGCAAAAAATTGGTGAGTTGTTAATCAAGCTCACAACTTTGTAGTTCCTAGCTAACAAACTAATCTAAAAATAAATGACTCATGAAGGTTCCTAGCTTGACACCATCCCCAACAACGACGCCAAAAATGTACAGTTCCACAATAGATGAAGATAATCATGCCATTGTCTCTCCTTCAAAGATAGTATATTTATTCTAAAGATTACCTATTCCATCATGAAATACACTTAAATTGTCAACCCAGGGACGTAGGACTTGAAATGGGCCAGCACAGTTTGTGCACTAAGTTCCTTTAGGAGTCATAACACCTATGCTGCAGGAAAGTAAAATGCATTAGAAGAATCTATGCTGCTGCTACAAAATAGTAAACACACCTTGGCTAACAACAGATAATTGTAGGAAGCTTCAAAAATGAACCTAAACTAATTAACAACTCAAAACATCCACTATGATCATCTTCTGCAAGTGCTGCAAGAACTTTCACAGTAATAATGCTGCAGGACTAATACAGTAAATCTATCTAAAAATAAGAAACTGCAAAAAATGAATATATTCTACCTAAATCTATTCCACCTTCCAAGTGGGCCCCCTTGGTTGGCTTCAATTAACTATGAACACAACAAGTGCTTCAAAATCTTTCTTCCATTAAAATCCTTCTTTGATTACATAGAAACTCAATCATTCATGAAGAACAGAAAGAGTAACTTTTGAATCTAAATCAGCATTATGTATTTTCTCCTTAGCTTCCTAAGACAATCCAAAAATCCATTATATAGAGGATTGGATGCTTATTAAAAACATACATAAAAAGTCTTGAACACACATCACTAGAAAAGAAGGTGGAAGATCAACCATGTCATAGTACGTTTACTGCCAAGCAACAGAATAACAACTTGCAAGAAATATAGCAAGTTGTATCCCCTATATTCTCTGGAACTCCTTTGTAGGTGCGGCTTATCCAATGGAACTGAACTGCGCTTCCTTTTCCATGACCGGTCTTCATTATCTTCCTCCTTAATTGCAGTAATCACCACTCTTTGCGTTGCTCCTCATTCTCTTGAAAAGTTAGCAACATCTGGAACACACATGCAAGATAACATTCCTACTTTTACTCAGATATTAGAACATAGCTTAAAATAGTTATATGAAATACTGCATTCTATGTATAATATTAAGAAAAATATGTCATACACACTACCCATAGGTTTAGTAGGTTCTAGTTGTCTCTGGCATAAGTTCACAAGATATTTACAGCAAGTGTTCAAGAATGTTTTGTCAAAACACAAAGAGTGTGTCCAAATTATAAAAACTTATATCAAAATTAAGACATTAATATGCCTCATCAATATCTATGCATTGTTTCTCCATATTTTTATGCTTACATTTATATGCACACAATCAAACATTGGTTTCATTTACATGCTGTGGTTTCACTCTATCACACATAAATATAGATCTAGACATTTATTTTTGCTTTCTAGCTCACTAACATTCTAGACATACTCTAGATTCATGAGCATGTCACACTTTACTTGTTCTAATGGCTATTCGTGGAGGTTGGAATCACCAAAATAGAGGGTTTACTAGGGAAAACCCCTACATAGACACCCACATACACATTTTCTAGATTCATAGGTCTTAGAAATGTAGGTACATGTACGGATCTTGGAACCTTGTGGACTAACTATTGTAGATCTATTATGCCCTCCATCCTCAGAAGCCCCTAGACTAGTCCAAGTTAGGTTGGCCTTATCTAGGACTAGGTCAACTTGGGTCAACCTTTTCCTTTTCAAAATAAAATATGTTAGTTCTAATAGTTGTAGATTCTAGGTTGTCAGATCTGAAAATGAGCAGAATCTTGGACATTGACAGTAAAAAATATAAGGTTCAAAGTGCAATTTTCCTCTACCATTTTCAAGTGCACATATTCCTATTCCTATTTCTTGGAATTTACTTTCATATATTCTATCTAGAATTCATATTTACAAATCATCTAGCATATCTTATTGGAATCAATCAAATTTTATCATATTAGGCATAGATCATGTGTTGGTACCCTAACTCACTAGGTTGTACTTACTAGATATATCTTGTAGGAAAGGGTTTTTTATTCCAATATATAATAGCCCCCATTGATTTGGTTAGTGATCTACATCCTATCATTTCTTATCATTTCCTATTATACAAGAATTATCATGTTTATTCAATTTCACCTTTTCAAGTTAACTTTATCCTTTGGCTTGTGCATAGGTTGGTCAAAGGGGATCAAAGCATCAATAGGTGTTTTAGGTGAAGAAAGGTTTTGGGAAGCACATTGTTAATGGGATCTAGCACAATGTTTTAGACTCTTATCATGGGTATAAGAATGACTACATTTTGTTTTTCTAGAAATAGGATTTGGTTTACATCAATCAACATTTGGTCCTTTTCTTATTTTGGAGGAATAATAGAAGGAACCACATTAGGTTAAGAGATAACATCAACACAATTTTTATAAGATATGGGAGGTAGAACAAAGACATATATGGGAGGTGTAGGTGGTGTAGGGAAAATCCAAGCTCTAGGGAAATGAGATGGAATATCCTTAGGATTACCAAGTTGACAAATATTTTGGATTTTGAATTTTTGATATGATCAAAAGAGATTATACCTATGGATTTGATTTGGTTGAGTTATGGAAGGGAAAAAAAATCAAGGTCAATAGTTTCTCAAGGTTTGGAAGGTCAATAAAGGATATGATTAATAGAAATAATCTCTCCATTGTGAGGAAATTTCAAATATTTATGGATAAGAGAGGCTAAAACTTTAATGGAGGTAAGCCAAGGAAGACCAATTTTGACTTGAAACTGATCAGAAGTTGGGATGACATTAAAGGTGACATCTAAAGTTTTACCACCAACTTCAATGGGAAATGTAATAGAGCCATGAGTAGGACAAAGGAAACCATTGAAATTTTGGATCATAACATCAAATTTATTATAGGAATCACATTCGAACCATCTATTGTGAAGATGTTCTTTAGTTATCACATCCACCATGCAAGTAGGGTCAGTAAGAACATGAGAGCAAAGATCATTAACCTTTGCAACAATGTAAAGAGGACCATCAGGTGCCCTAATTGTCTTATAAGGGTAAAATGTAATGTAAATATTAGGTTCAGATATTGGTTTAGGCTCAGTTTGATGAATGAGGTTGACAACATTGTTGGCTTCATCACACTTATCATCACAATCAACAACATGAGTGAAACAAGAAGGAAAAGATTCAGTAGACTCCACATTAATGGTTGAATGAGATGGTAAGTGATCAATATAGATTTGAAAATTTTAGTTAGGAGGAGCTATAGATTATTTTCCTTGATCATTAACACCCTCAACATATATGGTATTAGAATCAATGAGTTTATGAATACAAAAATTATGAAAATACTTCTCAGTATCATGACTAGGTTGAAAATGATATTAACAAAAAGATTTGTGATTAAAGTGTTTGGGTAAAGGTTTGAATGTGTTAGTTGGCTTAACAAGAGGAAGAGTTAAAACTTTAGCATTAATAAAATTCAACATCACATTATTCAAAGATTCAAAAAGTTGATTGAAATTATGAGAATGTTTAAAAATAGATGGAAAAGGAGCCACTCATTTGGATGTTGCCGCCACTTGGTCATCAATATTGTTTGATGAACGGTTGATCTTAATGAAGTTATTTAGTTTATAAAACTTGTTAAAGTTGTTGTATGTGGCATAACTCAAATCAACAAGAGCCATTGGAGTGATGCTCTCAAACTAACTCACTTGAAGCTGATAATTATGAAGCATTACACATAATTGAGTAAAAGAGGAAAATTCAAAAAGTAGAATAATATATCTAATATATTTTTGTAAATTAGAAATAAAAATACATTGCACATCAATATTAGGTACACGATAAGAAATCTGAGTATGGAAAATATATGAATAAAATCAGTCACTTCTTCTTTAACACCTTATTTACATTAAATTAAATCAGTTAACGAAATATTACTACCAATATTGTTTTGAAATTGTTGAATAAATGAATTAGCAAGTTTTTGAAAAGAGTCAACGGAATAAGGAGGAAAAGAGAAATACCATTGCAAGGATTTATCTTAAAAGGTTCTTGTAGACAACTTAGCCATGAACCTATTATCATGAGAAAAATCACTACACAATGCTTGAAAAGTTTTGACATGGGTCAAAGTGTCACCTTTACCCTTATAAGTTTCAAAATGAGGAATATCCTTGTATTGTGGAATGACGACATAAATGATATCCAAAGACAAAGGAGTAGCAATATCACAATTAGGAATATTAAACTTGGATTGAGTCATAGAAGCAATTTGTTGTTACAAGGAAGAACACGTTTTAAGACAAGACATTAATAGTGGAATCAGTAGAAAGTGTGGGTGGAGATATGTGTGACGTGTTTGGAGAATTTTGAGAGATATAAGGAAAGGTGGAACATGAGAAAAGAAAAATATCATAAGTGGGCATTGATGAAGGCAAAGAAACACGTGGAATACTTTAAGGAATGGCTGAAATAATAGGATTAGGAATGCTAGCAGGTGCCAGATTGAGATTTTGAATATAAGTTGTCATAATAGGTGGAGCATAGGCGTACACACTAGGAATGGAGGTAGAGATAGGCATATAGGTCTCAACACTAGTAGTAGGTGGAACAAAACCTATCTCTTGAGCACAATCCCTAATATGTTTGACATTTTTATCAATGAGATAAAAAATACTACACAATACGTTGATACCATGCTCATGATTGTGAATTATCTTCCTTAAACCTTCTACAACAAAAATGAATTTGGGATAAGATTTTGTTGCCCTAACCATTGTTCAAAATTTTTAAAATTATTGGAGAGTTTTTACATTTTCATAGAAAAAAATCTTAAGGCCTCTTCTTCATCATGATAAGAATGAGAGGAGTTATTCTCCATAATAGGATTGATTTCATTAGGAGGCATATTGGTTTCATCAAGATTCCTAGGAAAGATAGAAGGATTGAGATCAAAAGAACCCATAAGTCTATGACATCTCCTAACTAGAATGCTATAAGTAGGACTCAAGGTAATAAAACTCATGCAAAAGGAAGTGAAAGAAAGGATAGATCCAATGTAATTATAACATTTGAAAGAGATATGTGAAATTCAACTAAAGGAAACAAAGAAAATCTAGATATCAACTTTAAAGATCTAATGTAGAACATGCAATGTAAGTCTAGATATCTAAATACCAAATCACTATAATGGATATAAATTCATTCAAAAAGAATCTACCTATGAAATAAAAATTATGTAACACATCAGGTTCACAAAAAATATATGGTGTGTGTTTACCCTTGTGGGGTAACAAAGACTAATTGCATACAAGAAGTAAAGTATTCAACAAGGAATGTAAAGAGGACATAACAACATTGTATTCATAGAATAATCATCAAGTACAAGTGTAATTCCACATAACCATTGTCATGTCTTTCTCAAAGAGAAGAATACATACATATAATGTTCGAGGGGATGCGAGGCAAACCGTCACATCCGTGTAACTCCCTTGAACAGACTAATCATCTAACTACCTAGTTTCCTGACAACATCACCCCCCCCCTCAAAAAAAAAAAAAAGGTTGTCTTCGGACGACAACATACAAAATATACGAAATGATAAAAACACTAAGGGAATGATATTAAATACAAAATGTACTACTAATAAGAAGTAGTAGGGGGCATAAGAGGCATCCCTGAAGAGGCTGGATGCACCAAAGAAGATCCAAAATGAGAGTGCAACT
The DNA here is from genome assembly GCA_027943335.1 of Chamaecyparis obtusa. Classification (NCBI taxonomy): domain Eukaryota; kingdom Viridiplantae; phylum Streptophyta; class Pinopsida; order Cupressales; family Cupressaceae; genus Chamaecyparis; species Chamaecyparis obtusa. Next base: position 779,486 of record BSBK01001460.1, on the reverse strand, counting down.
AATACACCTATGTTGTCCTTGCCACCAAATTTTGTTTAGTGACTAACTGAAGTTTGAGTGTGGACTTCACCATCACTGCAGCCTCCCAAAGTTCCTTCTACTTCTCCTCTGCCTCCTGTTGGGCTCGGACCAAACTAGTCTCCAAAGTTTATCTCTCATGGATAGCTACTGCTAACTTCTTCTCAAATGTCTCTGTCTACCTCGCCATTTTTTCCTCCAAGGCCACTCGCGATGCCTTCTATGCTTCCATCTCTTGTGTCCTCTTAGCTAAGTCTCACTCCACTATTGCCAACCTAGTGGCTAGCTCCTCCCGAGCTCTCTCTAAATCCACCACCGCAGTATCTCATCTAGCCAAGACATAATAGCCCTCCCGAAAGGCCTGCCCTATCTGGCGAATGAGGGCTTGTACCTTAATTTCTATCACTGGCATAGGAAGAGACCATGCCTTCAACATCTAAGGAATCTCCACAGCATGCCTCAACCCCTATCTAAAACACATTATAAAAGCAGTGGGTCACTCCGACTATACAAATGTCAAAAGATGTTGCAACTCTGAAATCACATCCTTCAGGGATTGAGCCTTCGCTATGGCTACTATCCAATGGCCTTGTGCTACCAAGCTATCCAATAAGGCCTTAACGTCCTCTTCTTCTAAGTGCATCCATGTGTCTACCAAATGTACTACCTTATCCTCCTCTAGGATCTCGTCAGCGTCATGCACAGTCATAGCCAGCTCTCCTGCATTTCCCTCCTCCATAGGAACATGCTCTAGGTCTCGAGTGGTATCCTTACCCTATGGTTTAGTCATCGCCAAGTACTTCACCACCTAAGGATCCTCCCAGCGAGGAGATAGGATTACCACCCCTGTCGCCTCCAAGACTGTCATAGAAAACTTATTCTCCAACCAAGAACTCATAGTTTTCTTCGAGGCACTGGTCGGATGTGATGGATCCTCAAGGAGAGCACTGTCTATGGTGATGGTGACATCATCTCCAACTACCTCTAGCTGAACCTGACCTAAAGCAATACTCTGGTGCTACGGTTCTGCATCCATGGTCTTGCCCACGACAACCTCAGACTCTGCAACCACCTCCACAACATGTATTGTTGAAGGTCCAACATCCACCACTAGCATTTTCAAAGGTACAACCACTTATATTTGTATCAAATATGTCAAGGGCGGTAGGAGAGGCATGGAAAATTGGACTACTATCTCCTCCTCTATTGAATCACCATCTACGACCTCCAAGTCACTATCATAGGGTTTTGTGCTAGTCTCCTGGATGCTATCTGCATCCTTAGGATTAGATTCCATAACCTATCATGACCTCTTTTGTCCCGTTGTCATTCCTCCTATGTTCAAGTACTACCAGTAGAAAATTGGAGTCTTGTGTACTGCACATTTTCCCTGAGGCACTAGTTACAACCTATCTAAGGGCATATGTAATGTAGCCTCAAGGAATAACCCAATGGCACTATGCGACATATAGAATGTGTGATTCTGCAAGGTCATGAACTCATACATCATGTCAAATAACACAGTTGCCAAGTCATACACTACTCCATTCATTAGGTCATTCATGTGTACAATCTGTGGTAATGTAATGTTTGATTCCATACTTGCCCCAATATGTCTTCTTTTCATGCACTAGTACATTTGGCCTAGTTTATCTACCAAAATTTTTGACCAAAAAATAAGAACATTTTTCTTGGTCAGATTATAGAAGGAAAACTTTGTTTTTTTATATTTATGCCCATGTTTTTCGAAATAGCGACAAATTCCATGGTGGTCAAAATTTTAACAAACATGGGCATAACTTAAAAAAAAGAAAGGGAATTTCATTTCTCATTTCATTATTTCATTTGCAAAAAAAAGAAGGGCAGCGCACGCACAAATCTACTTGACATCGTGGGGTAGCAGCAGGAGCTTGAGCTCAATCTTTACATAAGGTATGTGGTAGAGGATTATTAATTCATGCATTCTTGTTTGCTTTTCTATGTATTGAACAAGGGCTTCTGCGGGTTTATGCATAGGATTGTGGCATTTGGCTTTACACCTCCCAACTGCATTTGTTTGAAAGCTTCTAAAGCATTTTCAACATATCCATTTTGTGCATATCCTCCAATCATTGCAGTCAACGAAACCACATTTATTTGAGTTATTTTGTTGAATAGTTTACATGCCTTGGCCATGGTTCCACATTTTGCATACATGTCTCCCAGGGCACTTGCAACTACAACATCTGACAAACCCCCCCTTCCATTATCCTTTGATGTGCCATGGCCATCTGCTACCATCCCCAGCACCACACATAATCCTACAACCAATCCTATAATCTCCTCTAATACCATGTTTGTCAAACTATAAGTGTCTTGTCCAAATGCGGGATTGGAACAAATTATCTTCGAAGCAGAATTGAATAAAAGAAAAACCAAACATTATGAGTACATTTTACTATCATAACCCGACTGTTGTGAAGTAGATAGATGGATTAGTTATTTCTACAAGTTCATTTTATGCACTATTTCATTAGAATTCAATTCACTAGTTCGGGACAGTCATTTTTTGTTGTAACTTTGTTGAGATCCCGAACTCTTTGACAGACCAGCTCGGGAAACCTTTTAGTCGACTCTGTCATGGAGTTGGAGCCTTTAACCGTGTTTCTTTTTCCATTGGGAATCAATGCCAATGGCCGAGAACCAAGGGGAGGCTGTGTATTTTAATTTAAATGCTCAGATTTTGGAAGTAGTTGCACTGCTTAAGGATTGATGCCCTAGGTTAGATATATTTTATGTATTTAGCCATAATGAAAGGAAGACATGATTACCATAGTGTAGCAAAAGGAACTTGAATTTGTTTCGTAGTTGAATTCTAGGGTCTCGGTGACAGTGAAAACTTCTTGGTGTTGTAACCCACTGTAAGTGCCCACTGATTGATCATTCTAGATTGACCCTAATCTAACTTGATCAATTAGATTAGAGTGCCTCTGTGATAGTCAACGGTGTTAGAGCATTATGGTTAAAATTACTAAGAAGGTCTTTCTTGACAAAGTAGAAGACAAACTATTTTATGAAGAAAGATCTAGACCCAAACTATTTACCAATTGTAAGAAGAAATATTGTTGCAAGTTAAAACTAGGAATAGGCTAAAATCAGGATACTTCAAGTTTGAGTGACTATGAATGTTTTTTTAATTAAGTTATAACCAAAAGTGTAAACCAAATTGTAATGACTTGTTGGCACCTAGTGAAGTTATAATTAGAAATTGTAACAAATTATGATCTGTTGAAACCAGTGGAAGAAGAATTGATACTTGGAGACTTTTCCATTCCAGTTAAGGAGATTAGTTGTTTAAAGAGACATTCTATACTTGGAAGAATTCTAGGACTAAGGAGTTGACAGAGTTGGTTAGAACTATTGTTCATGGTTTGAATCGACATTATTATTCAGTTGTGATAGTGGGTTGGGCTTATTCAACCTTTAGTTGTTACCACTCTGCATCATAGTTTGAGAGATCATTTATTTGTTAATAATCCTACAGACAAATATAATTAATTCTTGTCTTGCACTTAAGTAGGAGAGATCATTACTGAGGCCAAATTTATACCTTACCACAATGGATGCAAATCAATACTTTTTCCCTATGTGCTTGCAATCTTGCATTACCTATCCACTAAAACTTTTTAGCATTTTTTTGTAAAATGAACTAGCAATTGTAATGGCCAAGTAACACTTAATCTAAAATTTGTATTTGTTTTGTATGATCACTTATTTGTTTAGGCTCTTTAAAGTTTGAATCCATGATCACATTTCTTAACAAACCTCAAATTAGGGCCTTATGAGTAAGAACGGTTAGAATTATACCAATCTTCAACATTTTATCTTGTAATTAGTATTCCCTTTGACAATTACTTTGCTAGCAGTGTCCATCAATTAGTGAATTATAAATAGCATGGTCAGGAATGGAACCTTCTTCTACCATTCTCTCCAAAACTTGTTCCTCTTTTCATAAATTTCCTTCCTTATAGAATCCATCAAATAAATCTTTCCAGATTTTAATTTAGAGGCCACGATAGAACACCTTTGAATTTGTTCTTGTGAATATCAAAAATCATTGAGATTAACCAAAGACATCTTCAGTTTTGTAAATGGGAGCTGCAGCTATGACAATACCCTTGATGCAATGTATATATTTTGGAAGGTATGTAGGGTAGAATAAAAATGATAATCAAGGGATCAGACACTCTAATCATTGATTTAGTCTTTCGCTAAATTGGCATTATGAACATTCTGATCTAGCTTAGGGTGGAGTAGAGGTAACTTGTTTCCCTTGTAATGATAGGACCACATATCTTTTTTTTATACAGATACCATGTATCTATTATGAATATTGATGCAAAATTTTTTAATCTTGGCACTCCTGTCTTCAGCATGTGTGCCCATTCATGATTTTTTTATCTCTTGGATTTTATAAAAACTTATAGTAATGTCAAATGTAAATTAAGTTTTTATGGCACTAAGCAATTTGTTAAGAGTGACCTGATTGTAGATTGAAGATTCTGGTGGCTCAGCATTGATTTATGGAGTAGATGTTTCAAAGGAGGCTGACGTTGAGGCTATGTTTTAAACAGTAAGAATCAGTTCAATATCTCATTCTGATGCCAAGCTATTTTTCCCAAGTAGATATCCTGTTGTACTCAATCATTATTTGTACTTTTTTTATTTGAGTAGGTAGTTGAGTCATAGGAATACAGTTGACATTTTGATAAACAATGCATGTATTATTTTCCTTTCATGTCTCTTTCCTATGATTGGACAAGATGCATCAGTTACTCCACAAAAAAATTATTATGTGCTTGCTAAGAATTTGTGTGCTGGCATCACAAGGGACACTTTAATGATGAGGATGAAAAAATATCAGTGGCAGGATGTCATTGACTTGAATCTTACAGGTGTATTCCTTTGTACACAGGTACATTTTATGATATAACTTTATTTTCTGAATGGTGGCATAACTAATGCCAATAGACAAATATCTTTTGTTTACTTCATTTGTGTCATCATGCTAATTGTTCTTCATGTAAGTAATTATTTGTTGATTTTCTATACAGGCTGCTGCCAAAATCATGATGAAGAAGAAGAAAGTAAGCCTTACTTTTCCAAGTGACTACTGTATTATGTAATATGAAAATACAATAATAAGAGCTCCTATATGACACCTACAGATTCATGGCTTTATTATTTTCAATAATATTAACAGTTAGACATATGTGCATAATAAGAAATGTATTGTGTAACTATAGCAACTGAGCAGAAATTTCTTATTTATTTTCGTGAGTGCAATTTCCTGCTTTACTTGCAACCTAATCTTTCTCACTACATCCTTTATAACATTATGCATTTTCTCAGCTCATTATGACAAGTTTTGCACAATGACATCACTTAATATTTGGCATTGCTTCATATCACAAGTTTTCAGAAAGTGTGCATTAGGTACTCAAAAGAGGTATTGGATAAATCGTAAACTAAAACTTAAAACAGTAAACTAAAACTTAAAACGTGTAAGGGAAGTTTGAAAAAAGTTGAAAGAAAACTAAGTGTCCCCCTTGGTAAGATATGTGTTTTAGTTTACGATTTAGACGTTTCTCTTAAAAAAGGTATTGGCTAAATAGTAAACTAAAACATAAAATATATAAGGGAAGTTTGAAAATAAAACTAAGTGTCCCAATTAAGAAGAATAGGTATAACCACTTTGAAAGAAAACTAATATGGCTAATTCCATTTGCTAACGTACACCTATATGCATTTAAAAGAATTTTGTTTCCTAAGTATACTTAAGAAATTGTGCAAAACATAAATGTGTATAGAAACAATTCCAATGAATACTACTATAAACTTCAATAAATCTACCCTTTTAATGAGAATATGCAAGAAAATAAACATAATTTTTTTGGAAGCAATTAGGATAAAGAAGACAAGGAATGATGCTAGTAAAGGAGGCCAAGGTACTTTGAATCCTTGTGGCTTAAAACTACTTGTCAAGCTTTTGCACCAATGTTCTAAAATGTTGTCTTTTGGTTGTTAATCTAGTTTCTTCATTGTGGTTTATGACCTTGATGTTGGTGAAATTTTATGTCCCCTTGTCTAGGAACTTTCATTGCTAGAAGAATTGTTTCTATCAGCTTCTTCTTGGGGAGGCTTGGCCACCAAATTAGATATACTTGGCCATAATTTGACTGAAAATCCACTACTGCTGGTCAAATCCTCTCTTATACTCTCCAAAATCCTCACAACATCTTTCATGGTTGGCCTTTCTTGTGCCAAATCTTTTGAGCAAGCCAAACCAATACCAAGCAAGGAGTTGTAACACTGCTTGTACAAGACTTTTGCTTCCTCCATGTCGTGTTTCATGATGACAATATCCTGTTCTATGCTTCTGTCAAGTATATCTACCAGGTTTTCAGGAAAGGCTAAGCTTACCCACTTGTGCAAGCCAAGACCTTCTACAAACATGTCTTCTATCGGTCTGCTTCTCGTTAGCATTTCTAGCAACAAAATGCCATAACTGTAGACATATCCCTCTGTAGTTACTCTCCCTCCTAGTCCATACTCTGCATTCATGATAGTAGATAATGAGATCACAAGTGATTCAAGAAATTCAATCAAAATACTCAATTGAGGATGAGAATTGTGAAGACATACCTGGGGCAATGTAACCCACTGATCCTTTGATGGAAAGTGTTGAAGTAAGTGAGCCCATAGATTGTGTACCTAAAGTTAACCTTGTAATTCCAAAATCTGTTACATGGTCTGTCAGGTCTTCATCCAAAAGGACATTCTCAGGTTTTAAATCACAGTGGACAACCTGGACAGAAAAGTTGTAATGCAGATATTCCATGGCATTTGCTATGCCAATGGCTATGTCCAGCCATTTTTTCAAACCAAATTGACAACAACCTTGTTTGGGATACAAATGCTTTTCTAAGCTTCCATTTGACATAAATTCAAAAACCAAGGCTTGGAAGCCAGGGAATGAACATGAAGTTAAGATCCTGGTCAGATTGCGGTGTTGAACCTTTCTTAACACCTTGCATTCAACATGAAAACTCTCATGAGCTTCTTCATTGTTCAAATTAAGAACCTTTACTACAACTACTCTACCATCTTTCAGATCTCCCCTGTAGACCGATCAAAAGCTGCCCACTCCAACCAACTTGCTCTCATTAAATCCATCAGTTGCGCTAAAAAGGTTTTCGTAAGAAATTTTTAGGTGCTCCAACTTCAGCATAATATCTCTTGGGAGATCATCTGGTGGTGTGATGCATCTCCACAAGAAACCTAAAACCAAGCAGCATACAACAAGAGCATTGACACTAGAAACTCCAATTATCACCCTGTCTTTGTGTGAAAGACCTTTTCGAATTGGGCATTTAGGTAACAAGAATATTCTTGGTCCACATAGGCCAACATTCCCAATAAGTGAAACAATAGCAGAAGCATTACCGGAAATCCCTTCTCTTGGAACTTCTCCTATGAGTCTATTGAAAGATAAATTCAGATAGTGAAGAAAATTAAGTTTCTTCATGGATTTTGGAATCTGGTGAGATAGAGCATTATAGGAAAGATCTAGGTCCATGAGATATCTCAAATTGTTGAATGCCTTTGGAATTATACCTTGTAAGGCATTGTTTGATAGATTCAAAGATATCAAGCCAAGGCAACTTCCCATTGCCCATGGAATGCCACCATGCAATTTATTGCCATAAATGTCTATAGGTTGAACCATTGCAATATTGCCAACCTCTGGGGGCAAGGACCCTTCTAATGCATTCCTTGAGAGATCTAAATAGAATTGAAGATTTTTAAGACTGGTAAGAACTTCTCCAGGTATACTACCCCTAAGTTCATTGGAAGACAAGTCTAGTAGCTCTAAATTCTTACATCCCCTTAAACTCAGAGGTATCCCTCCTGATAATTTGTTGTGACCGAGGTAGAGTCTTCTAAGGGCTTCAAGGCTGCTAAGAGAATCAAGAATTCTTTTGGATAGCTTGTTTCTTGTAAGAGACAAAATTCCAAGTCTTTGGAGTTGACCTATCTCACTTGGAATGTTTCCTTCTAATTTGTTCCTTCCCAAATATAGCCGCTCCAAATTTTGAAGGGCTCTAAATCCAGGTGGAATGAACCCATCTAGCATATTCATTTTCCAGTTATATGGTTTTGGTAAGATATTCATTTTAGTTTATGAAATTTAGACATTGCCAAAAAAAAATACAGTTGCAAGATTGGATTTATTGGATTTATTCCTTGAGATTTATACATTGTATTTGTGAGTAATGGAAATAAATGATGCTTGTAGCTTTGATTTGTTTTTCCAATATTTATTGAAGTAGAATAATAAAAATTTAAGTTGATATTCATTAATGGCTTGAATATTATGCTCTTCTCTAGGCTAATATTTTATGTGATACTTAGGATATGATAAGGAAAGGTGGATTTAGTGATCTATTCAAGGTTGCACCTCTCTAGATTAATATCTTAGAATGTGTAGAGTGTGTAAATTGGTAGACCAAGTGAAGGTATTAATCTTTTTGATGGAGATTTATGATTACTATGTAAACAATTAAAGCATAATATTGTTATGCTTAATTTGATAATATATTTTATTTTATTTTTAAAAAATTAATGTTTTGTCACTTTTTCGACGGATCGATAATAGTTCTTTCGACGATAGTGTTATATATTCAATGACTATTCTGACCACATTTCGTCGAAAGAGAGATGAACCTTCTTTGTCACGTCGATGAGAATTTTGTACACTCGATGACAATTTTGACCTTAAATCGTCTCAATTTTGACAGACATTAGTCACATAGATGGAAGGTATGATTGATAATTCTTCCAGGTTGAAGCGATTATTTCGACGGCGGGACTGTCGATAATTCAACTACTCTAGACGTCGGTATTTCGACGAGGGTTTAGTGTGTTGTAAAATTGACCAAAAAAATTTGACAACAGTTATGGTCATTTGGGCGACCAATTGGTATCGAAAATTTGACTAATCCTCATCGAAAAACAAGCTAAAATTTACTAGTGATGACGTCTAGTATGCACCGCCAGGGACCCTCGGTGACAAACTCATTTTTCGCCTGTACTATGGAATCCAACTCGCCTGGAGTGAGGGTGTGGGAAATTATTTTTATCTAGAACTCTTTCTACTTTGTAGTCATCTTGTGCTTTTTGATTTCAATTGTCTGCCCATTCTTCCCAGGAATGCCAAATATGCATGTGAAGTTAGTTGGGGTCGACAAAATTGTGAGCACTTGTTTCCTGTATTGGAATGTGCTTTTCCTCATTTTCCTATCATATGTACTCACCATTATCTGCAGCGTAGGATTGAATTTTTTTATAGGGAATAGGGCATTTGAATTGCCTAATACACACCAGCATGCTGCAACACTTTCTTCACCTCGTCTATCTCTGGTGTTTCTTGTCACCATCTCCTACACTATAACCCATTGAGGCCTTCGAATGCCATAATTTCATGTGTAACTTTCTCCTTCTAGACAACTTTACCTCTCCCCATTTTTCATGCTACCTAGACTCCCGAGGGTAAGACCTTTACTTTCTTTTCTTGGTTCATCTTTTCCTCCAACTAAGCCTTCCACTTCCTCTTCCCTACGAAATGCATAGCTGTCCAAAAATGGTTACATTTCCAATAATGTTTCATTGCTCTCTTGTGCCTTCTTTTTTTTCTCCCTAATTGATGTAGTATGAAAATGTACAGAGGTCTTCCCACGTGCAGACTTCAATACTCTTTATTTATCCATTAGTGGTCGTACGACTGTACGGATGCGCAATATCCTTGCCTACATTTTACTTTGAGTGCATCTTTGTATGTGCTTGCATACACCTCCATATGGTCTTGGGGTGAGATGAAGGTTGTCATAGAAGAAATGGTGTTTGGGATGCAACCTTTTTATTTTTAGAATGGTACCCATGCACCACCAGTAACAGTCACCATGTGGTGACACGCCATCATTTAGTGACTAGTCACCATGCTGTGACTTGCCAATTTTCAGTGATAGTCACCATTTGGTGCCTTGTCACTGTTTGGTGACTTCTGACTGTATGTTCTTTTTTTCTTTTTTAAATTTTTATTTTATTTTATTTATTTATTTTAATTTTTTTTTAAATTTAAATCACCGAGGCGTCTCTGGGTGACGCTGGCTTCCTTGCCTCTGGTGGTAGATTTTCAACTTTGAGCTATTGACGACGTCCGGGATTTGTTTGTCATCGAGCGTCCATAACTTCACCACCCCATTCACTGCAACTTCCTGAACTTTATATGGGCCTAGCAACTTTACTTTGAATTTTCCAAGTTTGATTTTATTTCGCCCATTGAACTTCAATACCAATTGACTCAGTGTGAACTTCATCTAACAAAGGTGTTTGTCGTGCCATAGTTTCCTTCATTGTTGCGCTACATTTGTCGCCCACTACACCATCACCCTTTTCTCATCCAACTTATTCAAGGCATAAAGCCTCTCCCTCACATCACCAAGCTTATTATCAAGGGCTATCCGCAGGCTAGGAACCATGAATTCAGTGAGTATCACTGCCTCCTATTCATACATCAGTTGGAAGGGTGTCTACCTCATGGTTAGTTTGTATGAGGTATGGTATGTCCATAACACCGAAGGCAACTTCTCCTCCCAGTTATCACCTTCAATGCCACAAGACTTATAGAAAACTCCCACCAATATTTTATTAGTTGCCTCGGCTTGGTTGTTCGCCCAAGGATAATATGGACTCGACAACATATGGAAGATTTTAAATTCAGTGGTTAGGATCTTAATGACATGATTAACAAAATGACCACCTCTTTCACTCATCAATTGAATTGAGATGCCATACCTCGTTATTATTTTCTCATAGATAAACTTCGTAGTGCTCAGTGTCAAGTTATTTGTCAGTGTGCGTGCTTCCACCCATTTTGTCAAATATTCAATGGCCACTACAATATAGCAGCATCATCGAGCACAACTAGCTTTTAGAGGCCTAACAAAGTCCATCCCTTATCTTTCAAATAGCTCATGTGCATGGGAAGGATTAAGGGGCATAAAATATTGTTTGAGAGGTTTCCCTGCATGCTGACAAGTATCACAATCGACTACCCATTCCCTAGTATCATTGTACAATGTTGGCCACCATAAGCCACCTAAGACTACCTTCCTTTCTGTTGTATCCGGACTCATGTTTCCTCCCACTGAACCTTCATTGGCTTCCCTCAGCACCTTTGATACCTCCTCCTCCATTACGCATCGCCTGAGTACTTGGTCTGGACCCATTTTATACAAAAATTCATTTATTAGTTGGAAGGTCCTACTCCTGAGGACCAACTTCCTTCGTTCTCTCGGAGGCATGTCCTAAGGGAACTGGGTGGTGGATAAATATTTTCCTATACTTGTGTACCACTTTGGAAGTACAACTATATGAAACAAATGTGCGTCTGGGAAGTTGTCATTTATTCCAACAAGTGGCTCCTCAGTCTTGATCTGTGACAATTGGTCGATGATCACATGGCTATGTCCTAGCCATACAAAGGTTTTGATGAATTGGTAGTAGTATCCGATGTGGACAAGGAAGGATTTGACACTAGTCATGTCTGTAGGGGCCTCCATCTCGACTATTACCCGTACCTTGTTGGGGTCATTTTTAATCCTTCTTTACATACTATATGATCAAGCAAATTTCCTTGTGGCACCATAAACTAAAACTTCTTTGGGTTAAGTGTCATACAAGCACGCCAACACCATTCCATGCACTCCCCCAAAGCCGTAATGTGTTTTTCCTACCCACTAAATATGGGTAGGAAAAATCATCCAAGAATGCTTTAAAGTTTATGGTCGACATCTTGTCAAAGATATGTAGAATAATCCACTGGAAGGTCATCAGTGCATTGCAAAGGCTGAAGGGCATTTGATTGTATGCATATACACTATCCTCCACAATGAAGGTTGTTTTCAATTTGTCTTCCTTCGCAATGGATATCTTCTTATATCCGGAAAACCCATCCATGAAGGAATGGATCTCGTGGCCTGCAACTTCCTCCAATATACTATTAGTGAAGGGGATGGGAGATGGGTCCTTGATTGCCATGATGTTGAGACATCTTAAATCTATGCAAATGTGGATTTTATTGGCTTCCTTATTTAAGGATATCACAATGGGGGAAACCCACTCACTTGTGTCAACCCAAAAGATGATACCAACTTCCAACATCCATTCAATTTCAGTCTCCACCCTTGCAGCATAATTATTATTCATCTTATACGACCTCTTTCGCATAGGTTGGGCTTCGGGAACCAGAAGAATTCAGTGCACGCATAACCCTAGAGGTACACCCTTCATATCCTTGCAAGTCCAGGAGAACATGTCCTTGTATTGTGTAAAGATTTTAAATTCCTCCATCTTTAAATCTGAGTTTATCACTGTCTGCATTAATAACAATAAATTATTGTAGGTTGTAGAGGCTTGCCAAACAATCCAAATAGTAACTTCCTTAACCATACTGCTTCACGAGCACCCATAGAGGCAACCATGTATTCTGCTTTGGTATAACTTTGAGCAACTACTGACTATTTTCTATTGAACCATGAAATTATCGTTGATCCAAGGCTAAAGCAACATCCTGTAGTACTTTTTTGATCTATAGAGTTTTCGGCCCAATCAGAGTCAATGAATCCTTGGATTTGTATCTCAACATTCTCATACTTTAGACCCAATTCAATTGTACCACATAAGTATCTTAGAATATGTTTAGCAACTGTTAAATGGATCTTCTTAGGTTCACACATGAAATGACTTAAAACATTCGTAGCATAGCAGATATCAGGGCAAGTGTTTACCAAGAACATGAGAGATCCAATTAGTTGTTTGTAATAAGAAGAATCTATAAGCTCTGAATTTGTAGCTTCTTCTTTGAGTTTATGAAGATTTGTTTCCATCAGAGTGGTTAATGGTTTACATTCCTTCATGCCAAATCTGGTTAAGATGTCCATAGTATACTTTCTTTGATCTAGAAAAATATGATTTTCTTTTTGTACAACTTCCAATCCTAAGAAGTAGTGTAACAATCATAGATCTTTCATATCAAATTCATTTGTGAGTTCTTGTTTGCATTTAGCAATAAGATGATCTTCTCTAGTAATTAGTAAGTCATCAACATAAAGAACTATGATTACCATTTCACCTTTGGACATTTTGAAATATATGTTCGGATCGACTTCATTCTTAGAGTACCCTAACTTAGATAGATAATTATCTATACGTTCATACCAAGCCCTAGGAGCTTGCTTGAGACCATAGAGTTGCAAACATAATTATTGTCATGGGTGATGAAGCCTTCTGGTTGTTCTATGTATACTTCTTCTTCAATGAATCCATTTAGAAATGTTGTTTTTACATCCATTTGATGTATCTTCCACCCTTTGGATGCTGCAATGGCTATAATAGTTCTTACAGAAGTGTAATGAGCAACTGGAGCAAAGATTTCTTCGTAGTCAATTCCTACCTTTTGAAAAAAACCCCTGGCAACAAATCTGGCTCTATGTTTTTCAATACTGCCATTGGATGCATATTTGACTTTGAATAACCATCTCGAGGAGATGACGGATCTCCCTTTTGGTCTAGGCACTACTTTCCAAACATCATTTTTAACAAAAGATTGGTATTCTTCGATCATTGCATCTTTCCAGGCTTCACATGCTAGGGATTCTTTAACATTATGTTGCCACACTTTTGTTGCATATATCCCTGAGTATATATTTGAACTTTAGATCATGTGTAAATTCTTGGTATAGATGTGTGTTAGTGTTAATCGAGTCTAGGTCTTTCTTTCTTACGATAGGAAGTCCTTGTCGGGTTTCCTCTCCATTGCCTTCTTTTCTGTAAGCAGGGCGGGTCATTTAAATCTTCGTTACATTGGGGTAAGTTATAGATCCTAACCCGACAAGGAAGTTGCTCTACTTGTGTTTAGTCGCATGTTCGCAAGAGTCAGAAAAGCGCTATGCGATCATGCGAAATGGATCCTGAGTGGTGAGAAAAGTCAATGGAAAGATAGGAAAGGTTAAACAAAATACGCCCTGCTGGACCCATGTGCACCAATGATAAAGCGGTCGCATGATCACAAGGAATAAAAAAATGCTATGCGATCATGCAACAATGGAAACTCGGGCAGGTGAATGTGCTCTGCTGGGACCCACGTATGCCAACAACGCAGATGCGACAACGTAAACTGGGCAAGTGAAGGTTTAGTGATTTAATATTATATCACATGATAGATAGAGCGGTCGCATGATCACAAGGGTTAAAAAAGTGCCATGCGATCATGTGAAATGGAAATCACGACGTTGCTAAGTTAAATGGTCACCGGAAATATAAGTTGTGAACCGGCGACAAGGTTAAGTAGGTAGCGACCGAGCGACAAAGAATATATTAGTCAGGGAAAGATGAGATGACTGTTGAAAAGGTTATGATCATGACCGTCCAACTGCCGATCGATGGTGCAAATTCAAACTTGAAGGGTTCTGGGAGTTTTCAAATTCAAATGATGGCACCAATGATACATTTGTGCGTGTAACTGATTGGTTCAAAAATGTTTCATATTCTGATGTTTTCTCCTTCTGATTCTGGAAGATGAAATTGATATTCCTGACTGTTGAATGCCTGTGACTGATGAACTTCTCAGCACAATGAACTATAAATGTATATTTTTCTGATAATAATGAGGTCGACAAATTTTGGTGTGAAGCTTGTTGCAGAGACAATTTAGTTTTGTGCCATTACTTTACTTTCCACTTTCATTATCTGTATGTGATGTTATTTCATTCGTGTTGAATTGGAAGTAGTGAATGAACAAAGTTTTATTTCATTGTTTTCAGTTTGATCAATCAGTAGAATAATCAGAGAGTTATAACTGATTGTGAGATTGCATCACCATATTGCATTTGCATTATCATATTTTCATAATCTGCATTTTCATACTATTATGTTGTGGGAATCATAAGATTGTGAAGACCATAAACATAACACCTCTCCATTTTGACCCTTGCCTAAGATTTCACTTGCCTGGGTGAAACTTAGTTTCCTTTGCTGTTCTCTGGTCAAGAACATACCCGCAATAGGAAGTAGGAACCAAACAAAATTCATTGAACATCATTCACATAGGAAGCTGTACCTTAATACAGAGGGAAATTAGCTATTCATAGAAACAGTTTCCCAACTGTTGTGTATGGTTGTTCTTCATCACAAATTGGGCAAAATAAAAGGAGAATCAGAAGAAGAACAATCTGTTTACCAACACATTAGTTGGTTCTGATTTTGTAAGTTCTGCCATAAATGCAAGGTAGCGTTTTTAATTCCTTGTTCTTTTACTTTCTTTGGACATTTCATCTGGTTCAACATTGTTTTCCTCAATCATTTTTCTTTCCCATAATGGCCTTTTCTTGCTATTAGGAATTTCAACATCTTCAAGGTGAGATGGAGAAGGTTCATAGTTTTCTATTATGTTCTCTTTGATTCTCATTATTTTGAAAGGCATTCTCCCTCTGATTCTCAATTTCATCATATTCTATAATATTCTCCCTCTGATTCTCATTTGATCCTTCTTCAGTGAGTGTGGATATTTTTAGAGAAGTGTCCTCTTCAAATTTGATATCTCTGCTAACTTCATTATATTTTTGTCCTGGTATGTATACCCTGTACCCTTTAGTAGTTTCATTGTAACCAACAAATATTCCTCTCTTTCTAGAAGGATCTAGTTTGGTTCTTTTCTCTTTGGGAATATGAATGTATACAGGACATCTGAAGATTCTAAGATGACTTAAATCTGGTTTCTTTCCTGTAAAGGCTTCCTCAGGTGTGATGTTTTCTAGAATAGAGTGAGGACATATGTTCTGAATGTATACAATAGTGTTTGATGCTTTGGCCCAAAAAGAAGTGTGAAGATTTTGGTCATGCATCATAGCTTTAGCAACTTCAATGATAGTTTTATTTTTTCTTTCTGCCACTCCGTTCTGTTGTGGATTATAAGGTACTGCATACTCCCTCTTAATCCCAATAGAAATGAAAAATTCTTTAAAGTTTTCAGAATTATATTCACCTCTGTTATCTGATCTTAGAATTTTTATTTTTATCCTAGTTTGGTTTTCAACTAATGCTTTGAATTCAATTTTAATAATACTTCATTTGATTCTTTTAGTCTAAGAAAATAAATCCAAGTTTTTCTACAGTAATCATCAATGAAGATCACATAGTATGAAAAACCTCCAAGGGAGAGGGTTGACATAGGTCCACATAAGTCAGTGTGAATGAGCTCTAATACAGCTTTGGTTTTATGTTCACTAGAGGGACATGATTTTTTTATATTCTTTCCTAGAGCACATCCTTTACAAATGCTTATATGTTTTGAGTTTAGATTTGATATCCATGTAGTAATTTTCTTAAGGGAGGGAAGAGTGCTAAATCCAAGATGACCTAATCTTCGATGCCAGAGTTCATTGGTGTTGGATACTTTATGACTTAGAGTTTATTTGATACTATTTCCTACTTTGTATAGGCTTCCATCTCTATACCCTAAGGAAATAGCATTTTTAATATTAGTGTTCTTTGTCCATATTATTACTTTATTTTCTTGGAATGTGACTCGATAGCCTTGATCAACTAAGCTTGAAATAGAGACTAAGTTCCTTTTTATGCCTTGCACAAATAGAACATCTTTTAATAGTATAGTTGCCCTTGATTTCAATTTGATAGAGCAGGTCCCAATTCCTTTTGCTGGATAAGTGGAATTGTCTCCAATTGTAACTTCTTCGGAAGAATCTTCTTCTAGGGTTTCAAATTGATCTCTGAATCCTGTTATATGCCGAGATGCTCCACTATCAATTATCCAGGTATTCTTTCTTGAGTTAACTTTACTTGATAATGCCAAGAAGAATAATGATATTTCTACTCCTTTGACTTCAGCTAATGCTACTTGAATTTTCTACTTCTCAAGACAAAATTTGTGTGTATGACCAAACTTATCACATTTGTAACATTGTATTTTGGAGAAGTCTTAGTTTTTGTGATTTTTATTGGAATTCCCTACATGAATTGTGTTAGAGTTTCCTTTCTTATCTTTAAACTTCCTTTTATTTCTTTTGAAGTTTGATTGGGTATGTAGGGCTTGAATCTCATTTCCTTTGGTAGGCCTGATCCCTCTTGTTATTAATTGAGATTCTTCTTGAGTGCAGTCATTCTTGAGTTGATCAAACTTGGGTAAAGAAGGACGTCCAATTATACATTGAATAAAAGATTCCCATGTGATGGGTAATCCTCTAAGAGCTATTAGTGTTAACTCCATGTCATCAATATTATTTCCAATAGTGGAGAGTTGATCTCTTAACTCAAAAATTCAAAGAAAGTAACATGTAATCATTTCCCCTTTATTCATCTTTAGATTTAGAAGTTGTTGTTTGAGAGTAAGTAATCTACTTGTATTATTAATCTCAAATGTTTCTTGAATAGTCTTGAATACTTCATAGGAGGTTTTAAGTCTCGCTATGGAGGGGAGGATATGATCTTTAACAACATCAATTATGATCTTCTTTGCTTTGTTGTTACGTCTTTTCCAAGTTGATTTTTCTGGTTCTTCTTTTGGCATATTTTTGTTCTCCTCAACATAAGAGTCTAACTCAAGTTCTTGAAGCAATGTAAGAATTCAAATTTTCCATGAGAAGAAATTAGAGGCACCTTCGAGTCTATCTTCTACCTTAATACGACTGGCCATTATAATTTCTCTTTGTTTATAATGAATTTATAAGGAATTCAAGGTTAGCTTTAATGATTTTCCTCTATTGAGGCTTTGATACCATGTTAAGAATGTAGGATCTTGATAGAGGAAATCTAACTTATATAAATGTGTTATTTATTTCTATATTATTCTAAGCAATGAATACTTATTAAATCTGATTTGTATGATGACAAAGAGAATACAATGTCGTGTGAATTGATTGCTTCCTCTTAATCATACAAACCATATAAATATGGATGTGAATGGCCATATCTACGTAGAGACATGAATCTACATGGCTTAAGCCACGTAGAGCCATGTCTATATGTAGACATGCCCTTTGGGGTAATATATCTCTCTTAGTTTAATAAACCCTTCATAACATATCATATATTAATATGATATGTTACATTAATTATTGAATGATAGTTAATCGTAACATCATTACAATATATGCTCGGGACATATTATTAAATAGACTATGTTGATTTAAATGCAGACAGTGATAAACTCAGATTTAATATGAATATAGTTGATTGTTAATCACAATAAGATAGATATATATATATGTGTGTGTGTGTGTGTGTGTGTGTGCATGTAATCGACTATTATATTAATATAATTATATCAATCAATTCGATGCTATAATTTAACTTTCTCCCCCTTTCTCAAATGATAAAATGTTTCTTTTCCAGTTGTAATTTGCTTTGGCAGCCACCATCCACCCTCTCCCTAGTATGGCGTCATACTTTTTCTTCTTTAGAGGAATTACTATGAAGTCCAAGACAAATGGTTGTGTCCTAATGGTTACTTGTTGTTCCATCAAAGTTTCGAGAGGTTTGATGCCATGTTGGTCAGCCCCTAATAAGTTGAAGGTCGGTGACCACAACGTTAGTTTCCCCAGACTCTTCCAAGTCTCCTCGGGTAGAACATTCACCCCTGATCCACCATTGACAATTGTGTTAGTGAGAATGGTACCCAAGATACCCATTTCTACTACTGTAGGGTTTTGCCAACTGTTTATAGCCAGTGTCATGGGGTCCTCCATGGAGCCGATAGGAACCTCCATTCATTCAAATGTACCTATTGGGATGTTTTGACTTAAAACAAAGGCTGTTTTTAGATGTGAAATTGTTTCGAGTAGGTCCTTGACCTTTACCGGTATCTCCAATTGCATCATCTGCCTCAGGATGTTGTTTTTTTCCATGGCTTGAGTAGAAGTGCCAAAGGTATCCATTAAATCCCTTTGGTCCTTCATTTCCCTCTCAATCTCAACCTTCGCCTTGAGTACTCTTTGTTTCTCCGTATGAGGGTCATGATAAGTGGCCTTCTTTGTTTGTGCTCTTGTAATTTCCAAGATATCCTTTTCTCTTCCTCCTCTCTCCACGTCAAGGAGGTTGCATTTGGGCTTTAGACAGTTAGCTTCCTCATGGTCCCTTGGTCCGAACCACCGATACAATTTTTGTGGAGCGGGAGCCTCCTTCTGGAAATCCCGAGCAAAGTGGCCCCATTGGTTTCAATTTATGCATTGTATCATTGGCCTCCCCTTCACATCATACTAGATCTTAGGACAGTTATTATTGTTATCGTTATTCCCTCTGCCTCCCTATTGGTTATTTTTGAAGTCGCTAGATGATGTAGTATTTTGTTGATCGCTTGTTCCAGATGTGGAGGGTTTCTCTTATGTAAACAACACTTATTGATTCCTGACCCTCGGATTGTAGCGACATTGTTTGGTGGAATGTCTCTTAAACTAGCAGATGTTGCAAAAGGATTTATTCAGGCAAGAACCTTTGGTGTGTCCCACTTCTTTGTAGTCTGTACACCACACAACATCTTCCTCAGTTTTTCTTGAGCCTCCCTTGGTTTCCTTAAATTCTTTCATCATCCTCTCGAGGGCTTTTCGTAAAGCATGCACTTTATTACTTGATTCTCCTTCACTACTTTTCATCGCAGATTAATCATCTGAGGACTTAGTTTTCTTGGAGGTCTTGGATTCACTCTCCAAGTCCATCGCACAGTTATATGCATTATTGTACGATGCGAGGGTATGATTTTCATCTTCTTGTGGAGTGAAGTTTTTAGTCCTTTGACGGACCATTGTTTCTTTAGTTCATCGACTGGGGATGATTCCATTTTTCCAATGAGTTCCTTTAGTTGTCTCTCGTAGGCTCGAACCGACTTGTTCTTCGCTTGTTTTCTTTTATAAATTTTGGCAAGGATCTCATTGTCATCTCTCAGCAACTGGAATTCTATTTGGAAAGCCTTCTTCACTGTGACCCATGATGTCAAACCAGTTTTATCCACATCGGAGTACCGGTCAATGACTCATTCCCTCAATGTGCCAAGGAACTGTTTGACCCACTCGTCATGGTCTATGACTTCGTTAGTGGTCCCTATGGTTTTGCAAGTTCAAAAATGGCGAATAGGATCCTCCTTCGCCTGGCCCATGAAACTGGGTAGTTTCTATTTATTTGAGGCCATGGCTATTAGTTGTTGCACTAGTTTTTCCCCTTGGGGTTGGAGAGGTGGGGTTTGTGTGTGCCCACCTAGATTGAACTGCAATACAGTGGGTACCACGTTCTGACTACAAAATTGTCTTCCTACGTTCGACGTATGAGGATCAAATAGTGTGTCTTGGTTATTCGGTGCTTGTGCCCCTTCAACACCTCCAACCACGCTGGTTCCTTCTACACTCCTGCTTCCTACTTCCTCTACCCATGGTGAAATGGACAAGTTTTGAAATTGTTCCCATGTTCCCTCAATCAGATTCAGCCTTTATCGAGTTTCCTCAAGTAAGTCTTCACTACTTCTTACTCGTCATTGTTCTATTGTACGGTAATGGTCTCCTTCGGTTGTTACACCTCCCGTGACATCCCCATAGTTACCTTCGGTACCATCTCCATAGTCCCCTTTGGTTAACCCATTAGCTAGTTGTCCCTCGACAAGTTGTCTGAACCTGTGTTAACGTTTGACTTGCTGGCAAGGATTAGGGCTTGATGTGTATCCTCCAAGACATTTAGTTGTTCCTTTTTATTCCTATCCTTATTTAAAAGATTGGGCATCAATTCTATCCAAACGTCATATTAAAACATAACACAAGACACTTTTTATTTAATCATGTTTCAGTACAATAGATCAACTGCGTGATCTTGTTATTATGGGTTTTACAGTGTTCCTTTTATTTCCTCCCTAGGCTTAAAACTCATGGGTTTGTTCTTCGTCGATTTCCATTGTGCTCTTCTTCCTCCCAACGACTGTTTTTGGCAAAGTTCCTTAGGATTTTCTATTGGCATTGTTCACGCTCTACGTCATCCCTTTGGTTCCTTTGGGAAATGGCTGATTGTGCCAGTAGACAGGGTAATTGATACAACAACCTATTCGCAGTGGGGCTGACGTTCAATGCATCCCACACAATGTCTTCAGTGACTTGTTCTCATACTTCTCCCTTCGTACAAACACTTCAATGGTTGAATGCAACCGAACGTGAAAGTTGATTGTCGGAGCATGCTCCCCTTTGAAAAGTTCTATGATTCCATCCTCATTCATCCTCACATTGATATTATCCTCAAATGGTAGTCCCATTTATCCACTCATTCCATCACTTGCCAGATTCAGTTGGCAACAATGTCAAATGTTTACCGCTATAGGGTAACAGAGACTAGTTGCATATAGGAAGTAAACTATTCAAAAGGGAATGTAAAGAGGACATAACAACATTGTATTCATAGAATAATCGTAAAGTACAAGTGTAATTCCACATAACCATTGTCATGTCTTGCTCAAAGAGACGAATGCATACATATAATGTCTGAGGGGATGCAAGGTGAACCGTCACATCTGTGTAACTCCCTCGAACAGACTAACCATCTAACTACCTAGTTTCCTGACAACAGTGTGAAAGAGGAAGCAAGGACGTAGGAGGCCCAAATCACTTTTCCTTTTCACCAATCACACATTTCAAAAGGAAGAATGCCCCACTAGGTTCAAGAGGTGACTCAAATGCTAAGTGGGGTAATGTAATGTCCCCATTTTTGTGAGCATCAGAGTTCGAGGGATTAGCCTATTAACTGACCTTCATAGGCCAATGAGGTAGGTTAGAGGGTCTTTTGAGGGATGCATCTTCTTCAGTTGTTAGAGTTTTGTAGATTTGGCTTTCGTTTGAGGTCTCTAGGACTCCGTATGCAGTAGTTTCTATTTATAACACATCTTTCTATTTATAGTAAGTTTTGAGAGGCTCAGAGACGGACCCTTGCTATTTTTAGAAATGGGGCATGGTCGGATGCTGCTTGATCATGTTAGCTCCTAGTTCAGACGACGTGCAAAGATGATGAGTAATAATGGAGATATTAATATTTATTTGACTAAAATAAATATTAATACTTTTGGGTTTATATTATTAAGTTAAATATAATTTTGTATTATAACTTAAGTCACTTAAGTGATAGGTCAAGTTATCATAGATGGGGCCAAGTGAACAATTAATTTTAAAATAATTATTTGTGCACCAACTATGGAGTTTTAAGTGGAAAAATTAAAAGTGGGAATATATCTTTTATCCCACATTGGCCAAGAAAGTGTTTGAGTTCTCACAAGAAAAGAATAAAAGTGACTTAAGAGCTCATTCTCATGGAGATATAGTATGTTTATGCTTTGATTGAAATTTCTTCTTTGGAGCATTGGAGTTTGTGAGAAACTAAGGGTTTATGTAGTCTTTCAAGCTTATCGGTATTGGAGAGCGTTGCATCTTCTTTGTAGCAACATTTAGAGGGTGTGAAATATTCGCCTGATATTGCTAATCGGGTTGACTTCATTCAAGAGTCATCATTGTGCTGATTGGAGGGATTATTCGTAGATGTTATTGATAGATTGGAGGTATATTCTCATAGCAGATTGAGAGCATCAAATTGAAGAATTATTGGTTGTTCATGGTTGTTCCAAACATTGGTTTTTGCTGGTTATTAATTTGCCCTACCCTCTCTTCCATACTTGGTTCGATTTTGTTGAAAGAGGCACCAAAAAAATAAGTAAGAATTCCTAAAAGGGATGCCTAGCTAAACCACAATGATGGATATCATCAGTTTGGAGATTGGTTGCTGATAGAAGGAGATACAAGATGTTGTATGCTTTCTTTTTCATCCAGCAAGGGTTTCAAAGTAATTTCTATAATGAAAATGGGTATGCTTTTTAATGTAAAACATTCTGGTGCTATGTACTGAAGGAAAAGTAATAAAGATTGTCTTTTATGCCCAAAGTATTATTTTTTATTAAGGTAACAACAGGTTTGGAAGGGACCCCGAAACCCTTTAACAAAGAAAAAACTTAAGATAGAACACTAAAAGCTCCCAAACCAAAACAGACCAGCCAAAACAAAAGGCAAGAAGCCTTTATTTCAAACCAAGAACACTGCGAAAATAATACATTGAGAATTAGTAGTCCAAAAGAGATAGAAACAAACACTATCCATTAGTCCCCTTCTCATGGGATCGAATGGTCATGTCAAAAGAAGAGGAGGATCTCTTTGATTGTTTACCTTTAACAGTGATCTAACCATCTTCAACTCTTGCAGCCTCATCCTGCCAGCACAACGAATTCAAGATAGAAGATCCAGCACCCAACAAAGGTGTTGGACCAACCAGCAGGACTTCCGGCACAGGGCCAAAATTGGTCCCAACAAGTGGGACATGAACTCCAGAACCCTCAACAACCAAATCACCAATAGAGTCAACAAAAGTAGCAACCACAAAACCTCCAACAGAGAGCCTGACATCAATCATCAAAGGAAGAGTAGGTCCATGATCAATGGGATGATCAGAAACAACATCATCAACAATCCCAATAGGATCAACAAGAGGGAAAACAAGGTGCGAACTTTCTACCTCTATAAGAGGCACCTGAGATCCCAAAACAAGAGAAGACTCCTTCAAAACCTGAGAGGAGTTCTTCAAAACTGTATAATGCTGGATGGAAGCACCCTTCCACTAAGTATGAGAGAATTTCTTATTTTTAAAATTAGTGCTATAATGCGTAACAATATGACCTGTCTTAAAATATTTTCTGCACTTAAAAGGGATACCCTCGTAGTCTAGTTGTTGAGTCCAAGATCCCTTAGATGATTTGATTTTAATTTCAATTGGAAGTCCCAACGTAGTATCAATATCTACCATAATGCGAGCAAGGGTAGAATGGTAAATATTAGAAGAGTTGTGATCCACTATCAAGAACTCCCCCAAAGTCTCCCCCACTTCCTCAAGGATGAAATTATGACAAAGATGAAGGGGGAGATTGGGGAGCCTAACCCAAATAGGTATCTTGTTGAAGACTTTAGTGGAAGGGTTGTAATTTGGGTGCTAGTGTTTAACCATAAGCAAAAATTTGTCCTTCTCCCAGCTGAAGAAATTTTCACACAAGATCTTAGATCTATCCTTAACTCTATCAAATTTGGCTACAATGAATCCTTTAGTTAAAGGAAAAATATTAACATTATCTGTTATTATTGGTTCCCATCTTCGGAACACCCAATCATGCAGTTGGGGGAGACCGGGCTAGAATCCCTGAAAACAACATATCAAAGCATGATCCTTAAAGACCTCAGATCTATTTTTCAAGTCCCCTTCAACAATAGTAGAGAGCTTGACAGAAAGAGAACTAGTTACAAGAATCAGAGCAATGGAAGGTGCACTGCCAGAAGAAACCCTAGGCCCATTCAAAGATTTGGTAGCAACCTTAGCATAAGAGCCCGCCATGATTTGGTCTCTAGCAGAGGCAGAGGAAGACAATCCAGAGGCTACAACAACGTTAGGAGAGGCTGAACCAACAGTTGGAGAGACCGAGTGAGCCCGCAAACCAAAGGAGCCTAGGACAACACCCACAGGTGGTCCACTCCCACACACAGATGCAACAAGAGGGAAGGGCGACGAGGCAACATACCACGAATCCCCATTCTGTGCGGGCACCTTGGCATTTGAAAAGTCTAGGCGAGAAATGCCATTTGTGTCCGCAACCCTCTTTCCATTCACGTTCGCAGTCATCACTATTGCTTTTGCACCCATCACTATTTAGGAAATGCCATTCGCGTCCACAACCCAAAGTATTATTAGTGTTAATTTTCAGAAGTTTTATTTCAGCATATGTATTGCTTTTTATGTCAAACCATCTTAAAAACACAAAAAATTGGAAAACAATAAAAAACCAAAACAAGCATAGTCAGTTCAACAGTTAGAGCTTTGAAGGGTTCTTACAGTGGTATCGGAGAGGTTTCCTACCATCTTGCAGGGTTGGAAATCTTGAGTTCCCATGTTTGATGTATGAGTGATCAACACTCTAGTTTTATTTCAGTTATGGGTAAATACAGGAAAACTAGAAAACCGGGAAACTAGTTAAATAACACAACTAATCTCAAGAAGCAAACAAATGCCATGATAGAAATAATGGAAAAGCTTGGACAAACTTAGGAAAGGATGAATGTTTTTCTTTCAAATCCATCAACCATAGACAATGCGGCAAGATATATGATTTCCATTTTTAAAATGTCTTCCTCACAGAGAAAACAAGAAGAGAATCAGGAGGATTGTACATGTGTAGCTTTAGCAGCCAACAACCATCAAGTAGTGGAGCCTTTTCTCAGTGGGGCAACTACTAGTCCTTATATGTGTGATGTTGGAGGCTCTTCTCAGGAGCATGTGGTTATGACAGACTTGCTTGAGAATAGTTGCATCAAGTCCCAACATTTACATGAGACAAGAACTAGTGACCAAGAAAATGTCGATGACATGATGGCCACCATTGATGGTAGCCTTACATCAGTTGGTAATAATGAAAATGTTAGTCATACAAGTTCTTATTTTTATGACAATGGTCCCTTATTTGAGCCTATTGACAATGTTGCTAATAGGGCTAGTGCAGAAGGGGTTTTTGATGCCACTATGAGTCTTGACTCACTTGATGAGAGTGTTTCTTTTGAGGATTGCACAAAAAATATGAGCTCTAATAGCTCTAATTTTTATTACAACAGTCATAATGGTGAGCCTATGTAGGAGATAGTAGTCTTTCCATGTGTGGGAAATGGTTAATGGAGTTTCCCAGTGTTGACACTCATAATTTGAGCATTAGAAATGAGTTATATGATGTAAATTCATGTCATAATGATTCTGATTTTCATGACAACAATGAGTCATGTTTGCATCAGCATGAGACAACAAAGATTTTACAGGGGGATGATATTGGCATTGGTGATATGTGCATTATTGATGTTATCTATGAGGACAACTCATGTTGTAGTGAGTCTCATTTTTCATATCAGACTTTAGAAAATGGTTCAGATGACTCATTGGTTGGTGATAGGTTCCATGATCATGGTTTATAGGGACTCACAATTGAGGGGGAAGTAGAGGTATGTAAGGAGATTGATATAGCAACGGCTTCCACTCCTTTAGATGAGTTAATTGTAGAGGTGACTAGCAGAAGTACCTCGATTGTTGATATGTGTGAGGTTGTTAGCACACATGGTGATATTGATCATGAGGTGAGCATTGCGGATACAACATCCTTTCATAGTGCATATTTTGATTCTCAGAGCTTGCATGAGTGCCATGAATTCCAAAGACATTAGTTGGTTGGGAAATTAAAGGTGAATGATAGTCAGATTGCCACAACCATTGAGCACTTTGACGTTGCTTGCCAAATGTTGTCTACTTATGGTTGGAGCACTCTTGTGACAAATGAGCATTGTGATATTGGTCTTTCTCTTGCAGAGTTTCATGCACTTCGTGAAGCAATTGGAATAATGAAACAAAATTACCTACAATTACTTACAGACAAAGATTAGCTTCTCAAGTGGGATGGTATATGTTATGATGCATTGAGAGGAAAGGAAAAGAAGGTAGATGAGTTCACTCATGAGCTTGAGACGACTACAAAGCTATTGGAGAGAACTCAGCTAGCTCTTCAGGAGTCATAGTTATAGTTAGATGAGGTTACCGTGCACTACAAAGTGAATTGGGATGTCAATATTTAGTTGAGCGTTGAGTGTAGAGTTTGGGATTCTTTGAGTGGATCTGGATTTCAGACAGGGTTTATAGTTGAGCATTGCAGCATGTTCAGTGTGCGGAGAGTATATTGGTTCAGCCTTGGCCTTCTTGAACATGTTTTGATTTTGATGCACTATTCTTGTGCGCAGGGGTTGGATAGTTGGCATGATGATTGTCCTTGTGCAGTTGTGTTTATGTTGGTGCTAAGAGAGTTGGTTTGAGATGTGTGGGACATGACACAGTTCATCTTTTGGACCTCTGGTGAGGTGGAGTTACATTGTAGTAGAGATTGCTTGAGGACAAGCAATTTTAGGGAGGGCGGACTGTAATGTCCCCATTTTTGTGAGCATCAAAGTTCGAGGGATTAGCCTATTAACTGACCCGTGTAGGCTAATGAGGTTGGTTAGAAATTCTTTCGAGGGATGCATCTTCTTCAGTTGCCAGAGTTTTGCAGATTTGGCTTTCATTCGAGGCCTCCAGGACTCTGTATGCAGTACATTCTATTTATAGCAAATCTATCTGTTTATAGTAAGTTTTGAGAGGCTCGGAGAGGGACCCCTGCTATTTTTAGAAATGGGGTATGGTTGTATGCGGCTGGCTTGATCATGTTAGGTCCCAGCTCAGACGATGTGCAAACATGATGAGTAATAATGAAGATATTAATATTTATTTGACTAAAATAAATATTAATAATTTTGGGCTTATATTATTAAGTTATAATATAATTTTGTATTATAACTTAAGTCACTTAAGTGATGGGTCAAGTTATCATAGATGTTGCCAAGTGAACAATTGATTTTAAAAGAATTATTTGTGCACCAACTATGGAGTTTTAAGTGAAAAAATTAAAAGTGGGAATACATCTTTTATCCCACATTGGCCAAGAAAGTGTTTGAGCTCTCACAAGAAAAGAATAAAACAGACTTAAGAGCTCATTCTCATAGAGATATATTATGTTTATGCTTTGATTGAAATTTCTTCTTTGGGGCATTGGAGTTTGTGAGAAACTAAGGGTTTCTACAGTTTTTCAAGCTTATGGGCATTGGAGAGCGTTGCATCTTCTTTGTAGCAGCAATTAGAGGGTGTGAAATATTCACCTGATATTGCTAATCGGGTTGGCTTCATTCAGGAGTCATCATTGTGTTGATTGGAGGGATTATTCGTAGATGTTATTGATAAATTAGAGGCATATTCTCATAGAAGATTGAGAGCATTGAATTGAAGAATTATTGGTTGTTTGAAACATTGTTTTTTTGTTGGTTATTCATTTTCCCTACCCTCTCTTCCATACTTGGTTCAATTTTGTTGAAGGAGGCACCAAAAAAATTAGTAAGAATTCCTAAAAGGGATGCCTAGCTGAACCACAGTGATTGATACCATTAGTTTGGAGATTGGTTGTTGATAGGAGATACAAGTTGTTGTATGCTTTCTTTTTTGACCAGCAAGGGTTTCAAAGTAATTTCTACAATGAAAATGGGTATGTTTTTTATTGTAAAGCATTCTAGTGCTATGTATTGAAGGAAAAGTAGTAAACATTGTCTTCAATGCCCAAAGTATTGTTAGTGTTAATTTTTAGAAGTTTTATTTCAGCATATGTATTGATTTTTATGTCAAACCATCTCAAAAACACAAAAAAATTGGAAAACAATAAAAAAACCAAAACAAACATTGTCAATTCAACAGTTAGAGCTTTGAAGGGTTCTTATAGCTAATGATTCCTTTGCTAAAATATGAATTAATGAAAAGGATAATGATATGTAAATGTAATTAAGGTGACTAGGGTGATTTGTTAGACAATTTACAAAAAGTTGGAAATAATAGACTAATACGAGCAAGTAATGAGCATAAAAATACAAAAATGGAAAGCATATCACAGGACGAACCTGTGTGTAAAATTTTAGTAGAAAATAGTAGGGACAAATCAAATGTCGACTTGTACCCAAGGATAGTTTGCCAATGGTGAACTATACCAAATAGTTTTGACTAAATTTTTTTGGCCCTGTTCAACTATGTCTGATCTTCGTGATCTTGATCTAGTGGATCCCCAACCTAGTCTTGTGCACATAAAAATAAAAGAAAAGTTTGTATAAATGGGTTTTCCTTGGTCAAGCCCCTATTTAGGAATCAACTTTGAAAATGGAAAGCAATTGCATAAAGGAAAGTAGGTAAGAAGGCAAACGGTAGATTTACCTTGCATAGACCCTCATGGACAGATGTAGAAATTGCTTATACCTAGGAAGATGGTTGAAATGTGCTTGTGATCCAAAGATTTGACCTTGGAATGAGATTTAGAATCAATGATTCCCTCACAAATGCATAGATCTATGAATGCCACTCTTAGATCTTGAAGATTTCAAAGACTTGGAGATCTTGATCTTGGATGTTTGCCTTCAAATCTTGAATCCAAATGCTCAATTGCTCTTGCTTGCTTTAAAATATTGATCACTTGATTGCCAAAAATTGTATATCATGTATCCATATAAGAATGAGGATAGATAAGGTATTTTTGTACTTAATCCATCATTTCAAGACTTAAAAATGATCCAATCCGACCACAAAATCAAAACTCCTATTAATACCCCGACATTGGGCCCCAAATGCTAGGGACTGGTCGCCATTGGCGAATTGTACCCTAGAAAATGGGCTAGGATTTGGAGGAGATGCCAAGATAGAGGAAAAGAAGAGAGGGGAGAAAAGAAAAGTTGCTAGGATCAAGCATAATGTGCATTCCAACCTTGAAATCATCAAGATGGGGTCTAATAGGTCCTAAAAAAGTAGCCAATTGTGGGTGCTAAGTTTTTAGGACTACATAGGATGAAGCTTAGAAAATAATAGAAACGTCAATAGAATGATCTATTTTTCTTCTCAAACCTAATCACTAGTTTCTCACATGGAGACGACAAAACATGTTGTGGTTTTGTAGGGATTTCCATTAGTCAAACACTCCTTTTGGTGTTTCCACATTGACAGATAGCTAGAGATGATTTGATAAAAGATGTGTAAAAGAAATGGTCCCTGCTATGGAGGAAAACTCCTTTTATGATAAATAAATACAATATAGATGAGATCAAATAGTCATTATTAATAGATGTTATGGACAACTTGAGAGAATTCATGGTTGTTTCCATGAGAGTTCAAGGGCTAGAGTGAATTCAATAGAGCTTCACTATGAGATGAAGATAAGCTAAGCATAAATGAAATAGAGTAGCCAATATGTTCAAATGAGCAAGGAAGAGAATATTGCTTGGAATGGGTAGGAGTAGTTGTTATGAGCGTGTTTGCATATTGGGACATGTATTAGAAATAATATATATGGAATATGCTCATTTGAATATCAAAATCTTTTGGGACATTCGAAACAATGTAGATGTCTAAACATAGTGTTTTCGTTTGACTGACTTCTAACTAAATTCAAACCATAGGATTCTAAAACTTTTACTTTTCCATCCATGAAGTAGGCATTATAAAATCCCAATCATGAATTTTGTTATAAATGCACTAGGTGCAACATATAAGTGTGACACTACAACTACAACCTCACTTTCCTCCTCTCATTTCATTTTTGCGACACTCGTGAATGATCTACAAAACATGGATCTAAACAAAACTTTAAATTTATAAAATTTGAATTTCAACTTTAACTATTCCCCATAGTCATTGAAAGACAACTTAGGCCATGATTGTGCAACAACTCATTATGCCTTGGTATTTAAAGATATTCATTTGAACATTAATTTTTCATCTATTCATCATATGCATTCCTAAAGCAATGATTAAAATAATTTTACTTGGAGATTTAAAAGGAATCATCATTTAAACCACTTGTATGCTTACTCTTTTGCTACCAATACATAGCATGATTATAAAGCTAATCCAATCACAAGGGCAACCTAGGAGAACTTGGAACTTGTGATCCAAATAGTTCTCCAAGGTGTTTTAGATATTTTCGATACTCAAGAATCAACAAATAGTAAATATTGGAGTGAATTAGATCATAAAAGATTGCATTATGTTGGAGAAAAACTATGTCTTAGAGCATCAAACTCTTATTTTAAAAAGACAGTTTTGTGAATGCCGAGTATAATGCCTGTTTAGATTCTAGATTCTTGCAACGATGCTTCTTGCTTATTGGGGTGTCTCACCTGCTATCTTTGTTATTCCTTCCTTTTGGTTTACATTTTTAACATAATGAAAAATATTACTTCTAACACTCACCACATAGGTCATAAGAAAGTATACTTTGACTATGGAGTTTGGAGAGTTCTTACTCTTGTATTGATTCTGTCTTTTGTCCATTTGGGTTTTCAAGATTTTTTTGAAATGGGTATGCCTGTCTTTTTATTGCATTTTAAAGATTTTTTGAAATTGGTGTGCCCATCTTTCTATTGCATTTTCAAGTTTGTTTAAAATTGGTGTGCCCGTCTTTTTAAGACATACTTATTTTGTAATCTGTCATTTATATGATATATATTTTACCTTCATGTTAAAAAAATAGGTCAAAATTAAAAAGCCGTAAAGAAATTTAAAAATTTATGATACTGTGTGATTCACAACATTTGGCGCATCTCTGCAAACACTTTTTATTTCCGAACTCTTGGTTTAATAAAGTTGTACTTGGTTTCGGTTTCTATCATACAAAGTTGAATACATTCCTAAATCATAGAACTTCAATCAAATAACAGTATAATCGAAGAAATGTAGCTCTTCTATAGTTTTTAGGGAATTTATGGAGTTAATTTAACTACTAATTTACGACATCCTTTGCACCTGCAGATGCTCCATGAGCTAAGTATTCCATTTAAAGAAAATGTTTCTGTACTTCGAAGATTACATAGATATATCTTTTGGTGTCTAGAATCTTGAAATTTTCTATGCTACCCAATCCCATGAAATAATGTTATCTCTAACAGAAATCTAATGGAAGGACATCATAGTATGTTATGAGACATGTAGACTCTAACGCTTCATAATTAATATAATTGCATCCAAATACATCAAACCACAGCAATGCCGAGTCTACTTTATACAGGGGGCCTGAAGTCTTGTATTTTATAGAGACATCTAAACTTGACCCCGCAGAATGGACAATTGCCCCATAACTTACGGTTAGTAATTACACATCAGTACATCACTGATTTCAGTAGCCAAAAGTAAACTACATTCCATGTAGTGGACCAATGTTGATACGAATTTTACTTCATTTCCAAGAATAGATATTTTTCAGCAGGTAATGTATCAACTCTGATTATGAGCAACAAAACCTGGCTACTTTTCAGTTTTCAATGTTTCTTAGAATAGATACTTCAGGATCATAGTTCAACATTATTTGTGGACAAATGAGAACTCGATAGTAAACTAAGAACACCAAAAGTGGCCACATCTAAGCAGATCCTGTGCAAATAAATAAGTTGGAATATAACAAATAATATTCATATTACCAACAAAAATACAAAAGGGCTTCCAGTATATGTTCCCAATCCATTTATTGTTAACACAATGAAATCATATTTTTTTGGTTGCCCTTTGCCGAAAGAGAGCAAAGATTTTCCAAGGTGTTTAGTCATATTATTCATTCAAGAATTTTCTCACATCTCCAGATCTTCTAGTTCTGGCATGGGAAATCTTAAAATGGCTGCTATGCCAGTCAGTTGTTGAAGCTCTGCTCAAACATATTTTCAAATAATAAGGAGAAATTAGGAAGCGTGCATGGAGTCAGATAAGCGAGCCTAAAAACAATGACTAAAGAATCAAATAAATATATAAAATTGAAGTTAGGATTATACGTTCGCCAGAAACGTGCATAGAAGAGAAAATGTGTGCAGTTCCTCCGGCATTCTTGATTGACTCAGCCAGTTCAACGTATTTCTTCCTAGTTGGTATGTCTGCATTTCTGAGGTTACAAATCATCAATCAAATATTTATGTGACCCTTAATGCAAGATGCCCAACTAGTATTCCCATCGTATGATCCAACTAGTCTGACTTCTTTGAACTTAGAATATTTAGGCTTTATGCTTTAAGAAAACTAAATGAACAAATATATATTTCGGTACTGAAAATTCAAATAAACTGTATTTTTATGAATTCCATGATGGATGTAAAAAAATACATCAATTCCACCCATCTTATTATTAAATACTGCGAAGCCAAAGCATATTTTTGTACCTGAAAAGTTCATCAGTGACAAGAAGTGTTTGAATGGCCAGTTGTTCATGCGCCACCTGAACATGCTTAGGACCATAGCATGCACGTGCTGGGTCCTGTAAAATAAGATAAAATATAATAAACTTGAATTTTAGAGACAACCACCGTGCCTTGCAGTACAGTAAACCAAGACAAATTACTGAAACTTAAAATAAAAATAATTTTTTTATATTTTTCAGCATTGCCAACGCAAAAGATGTCCGTAAATTGCATTTCTCAAAACGTGTCTAAATTGAGTTGCATTATCTTTGCAGAAATTCAAATTCTACCATTATTTTAGGATGTGAAAGGATTTTAAATATAGATACAACGAGACAAAATTGGACATAGGTTACATTTATGAGGTAAATATCTGCTATAATTAAACAGTTTTATATGTCCCATGTTGCTGATTTTTATTATATTTTATAATTTTAGAGACATTGAACAGCAATTTCAAAACGTTTTAAGAAGAAATTAGCTGAACCTAACCCCATTGAATATCAAGTGCTGTCAGAGGGGCAAGTTTTATATTCTTCGTCAGATCTTCAAAGAAACAATTGGCAGTTCAACATGAAGGCAGAATATGGGTTGGCAAAAAGCTTAGCAGCAGCTATGAAATGATTTTGTGAAATATTAGAGTGCGTGGCACAGATTTCAAGTAGTCTGTGCTCAAGAAAGCTACGCCAGTATATAGCTGGTCTCTTCCTCCAAGGAATAAAAATGTTTTCTGAAAACACATCATCTCTTGTTACTGTGCCCTCATACTGTCTGTACTAGTACCACTTGTACCAGATGTTTTAGTGTAACTGCCATACCATGTGATCCTACAAAATTTAATTAGGTTGAATCTTTATCGTACGTTTTACTACTTGTGAATATTTGCAGTGCCCATAGTTTCTGTTTATATGCCTCCTGTTTTACACTAGTTTGATCGTATAGAGAATATACAGGTTTACCAGTGATTTTAGCCAGAGATTATAACAATTCTTGATATTATTCTGAGACTAGTTTCATGGTACCAATTACATTTTGGTAGAGAATGTATAAATTTGCTAGCAAATTTGGCCAGAGATTAAAATATTGCTTGATATCAGTCAGAAAATTGATGACTAAAGAATTTGTGCTTTAACTTGTGAGAATTTTTTTTACACAATCAGGTAGACAAATAAATCAAAAAAGGGTGCCCAGCTGGAATAGCCGAACATATATTTAGAAAAAAATCCAGGTCGCTCCTTCACCACCAGAATCAAAGAACATTGCACAAATATTAAGCATGATCAAGTTTTTAAATCTACGCTCACTCCTCATCAGCCAAACACCATATCTGCTTAGAAAACACTCAAATCCTGTCCAAGGAAGATAACTTCTTCAAGAGAAAACTTAAGGAAGCATTGCTATCAACAATAACCCCTCTAACCTTAACTGCAATGATGGGTGGGGTTTCCGTCATTCCTGGCAGCCTTTGTTATCTAGCCTTAGAATGCAGCGAGCCCCCCAACTCCTTGACCTTTCACCCCTGAGTTCATCTGCTTGGTCGTCTCTCTTTGCCTTTGTGTTCTCTCTCCTCTCTCTTTGTGTAGCTATCCCCATTCTCGAACATGTTATTGTTTTGGCTCTTTTTGCTTACTTTTGTGCTTGCTCGTCTCTCATTTATTTCCTTCCTCCTTTCCCTTCATTTATTATTTTTGCTCCTTCCCTATTTAGTTTTGACAACTTCTTAGTCAATAACTTTTAAAGTTCTTTTGCTTTTGAGTGCTTTTGTAGTTTTAGATCTCTTTTTCTGAGTTTTTTTTTGTCTATATATTCCTCTACCTGCTAGAAGAGAGTGGCTCTTTTGGTAGCTTGTGCAAACATGCATCTTGCCTTGAAGATGTTATACTCTACAGTGATTTGCAAGTCCTTTGTATCTTGCCCTAAGGTTGGTGCCTCAGCGTGCAAGTTCTTTTTGGGTGTAGTGCACTCCTTGGCCTATGGCCTAAAACATTCGTAATCAGTTATCCATATTGTTTGTGTGATTCTCACTATGGTTTTTCCCACATTGGGTTTCCATATAAAAATCTGGTGTTCATGTGTTTGTGTTCTCAGTGCAATATCTTTCATTGATGGTTAGTTGGATAATATAATTAATAAGTGTATATGACAAAAAAGTTTTAAGATCTCAATAAGACTAAATATTAGGGAGATGTTGAAATTTTTTGGAATGGAAGATTGTAAACCAGTTGGGACCCTGTGGCTACTGGTAGTCACTTAAGAAAGGATGATGATTCTTCAAAGGTTGATCAAAAGCTCTATAGATCTATGATTGGTGGATTGTTGTATTTGATTGCTTCAAGGCCAGACATTATGCATGCAATTTGCTTGGTTGCAAGATATCAAGCTAATCTAAAGCAATCACATGAGAAGGCGGTAAAGAGAATCTTCAGATATTTGAAAGACTCCGGCCCTTGGATTATGGTACAAAGGAGATACTGACTTTTCTTTGAAGCTTTAAATTGATGCTAATTGGGCAGGATGTGCATTTTTCTTAGGATACAGACTCGTCTCTTGGATGAGTAAGAAACAATATTTAGTGTCATTATCTACTAAAGAGGCAAAATATATTGCAGTGGCATATTGTTGCACACAAGTGTTATGGATAAAATGGGCTCTAAGAGATATCAAGGTTGTGTATGATGAAGTAGTTCCAATTATATGTGATACCACAAGTGCTATCAATATTTCAAAGAATTGGTTGATGCATTTAAGGACTAAACGCTTCTATCTAGTATCACTTCTTGAGGGAGAAGGTTGCGGCGAAAGAAGTCAGAGTAGAGATGTGCCTGCACAAGATCAGATTGCAGATATCTTCACTAGGGCACTGACAAAGGATACCTTTGAGTATCTCTGGCAGAAGTTAGGGGTTATTGTCCCTCCTTCAAACTAGATACATAAGAGCGGTGCATCTTTCTAAGGGGAAACTTAATGTCTATCTTTTTGTTAATGTTTTGGCCTTTACGGCAAAGATCAACGCATTGGACAAAGAGGCAATAATAATAATTAATATATTGGATATATTATTGATATATTTAATTATGATAAAATCGGTTGGATAATAATAATAAATATAAAAGGTTATATTTATTATTAAGGATTGATTTTAATAATTAAATATGGAGCAAATAATATAAAAGAATATATTATTATTATGGACCCAAGTCGGCCAACTTGGGAGGCCAAGAGTTTATCTTAATAAGCTCATATATTCGAGCGACTTGGAGAAGGTAAGAAGCAACCAAAAACATAAGGTTGCCTTCTTCCTTCAGCAAGATCTTTGGATGAGCAAATTTACCGAGCATATTCAAACATTACTTTCTACTTGGCATTGATTTTTGAGGCAGCGAATTTGACCTTGGATGGATGAGCGATTTGGTCAAGCAACTAGTAGCAAATTTGTGGTCTTGCATTATGGAATTAGACCAACATTGGAATCCTCAGCGAATTCATTAAAGGAGCGAATTGCAGATCAGCGAATTATATTTAGGATAATTCGCACCTTGCATAAGCAAATATTGTGAGCAAATTCAAGGGTTCGATCAAGCATTCTGATGAGCAACATCATGCTTGCAACAGCGAACTTAAGGAATCAAGATCAGACCAATTTGTGATCAGCTAGACTTAGCAAAGTTGATCGACATATAGGTACATATCAAAGCTACAAGGGCAGATTTAGTATAAGGCCAAATAAGGGCAGATTGGCGACATATTGTGAGCAAACCTTGATAGCATATATGCAGATCAGAATCAATCTAAGCGCTAGTTATTTACAATATTGGATCAGAATTGGATAAGCCCTAGGTGGGCTATATCAACATTGAAAGAAGACACATTGTGGAGCTTGAAGACATTACCTTAGTCTGATTTCCGGGTACTCTCTCCTTTGTGATTTCATATTTATATCTTGTGCTTAGTGTTTGAAAGACTTCTATAGATTGCATATTCCTTGTGATAATCTGAAAACATTAACATGGTATCAGAGCCTAGGTAAATTAAAAGATCCATTTTCAGATTTAGGAATTCAGTCTAACTCTTTCAAAACTAAGAAATACTATGGCAACCAGGTTTGGCTCAAATAGTAATTTGACTTTACATTTTACGAGGGTTTTGATTTACATCAAGATCTAGGATTCTGATTATGCAAATTCATTGGTCCTTCTACGCCTAATATTGATTGGCTCCTATGTTGTGAAACCATCTCATAATTGGCTGAAAAGATATGGGTAAAATTGTGTCATACATTCTTGCATGTTTTGAAACTATAAAATTGTTCTTAGGGTAAATTTCAAAATATCTGGAAACATACATTGAGAGGGAGTCTAACCTTGTGGACATTATAAGGTAAACCTAAGCTTCAGAGGGAGAAGATAGGATC
The DNA here is from genome assembly GCA_027943335.1 of Chamaecyparis obtusa. NCBI lineage: Eukaryota > Viridiplantae > Streptophyta > Pinopsida > Cupressales > Cupressaceae > Chamaecyparis > Chamaecyparis obtusa. Next base: position 742,031 of record BSBK01001460.1, on the reverse strand, counting down.
TGTATAAACCTCTCACCATATTGTTCTAGAGGGAGTAGATCATCTTGAGTGGCACAAGCCCCACAGATCATAAACTGGTATGACTTTAAACATTCATGAATAATATGAATCATGAGCATACTAACAATTTATCCCTGTGTGGTTCTGTAGAAGGAAACCCACCTTAGTGCTTGACTTAAGAGGGAGTTTAATCATGGGCTCACTTAAACCTGGTTTTGCAGTATAAACTCCTTTCTTTACTTTTTGCATTCTAATTGTATAAATGTGCGGGATCATTCCTATTGACATGGCTGTTTGACATAGCTAGTTAATTGTTATTAGCTGATTATGAATGTGTAGGACTGCATACTTCACTTTGGTATATATGTATGGGAACATTAAATGTTTTATTGGATATATACATTATGATACCTTGACATGCATATATGAGGAGCATACATTATGCACGGATGCATACTTTGCTTGGACATATGTATGGGAACATTCACAACTGATTAGCATAGTTGTTTATTTGCATATCTAACTGATTATTTGTTATGGACATAACTGATTGACATAGCTGATTATTTGTTTTTTTGGCATAGCTGATTATTTATTGGCTGATTACTTGCTATTAGCATAACTGGTTAAATGTCATATGCGGGAACATAGATATGTTGGCATTGGCATGCAGGAACTTATATATGTTGTTATATGGTTACATTAACAATGTCCTCATGTATTTTTTTTGGATATTCTTATGAGGATAAGATTTAATTTTTTATATTCTTATGTGGATAAGATTTAATTGCAGTTATGTGGATTCATGAGATAAGATTTTGCTTATATGATTCATTCATTTGATTAAAATTATTCTCATGGCTAAGTTGTTCTTATGAATTGGAGATTTAGAGAATATCATGGATTTTGTAATGTCCCCCTTTTTCAAGCTCTTGGGATTTGCCTATCATGTGACCCTCGTGGGCTAATGAGGATGGACAGAGGGTCTCTTTCAGTAGCCATCTATTTCAGGATTCAGTATGCTTTGGTTTGGCTTTCGTTTGGCATCATTCGGACTTCATTTGCTATAGTTTTTGCCATGTTTACTATTTATAGTAAGCCTAATGTTGTTCGAGGACCCTTTCTATTTTTGGAAAGTGCATTTGGTCACATGGGGAAATAATAGGTGACTCTTGTTTCAGACGACATATTAAAAGGATAAGTATTTTGGGAGTTACTATTATTTTGGTGGCCAAATTATTATTAAATCATTAAATGGCTTATTATAAAGTTATAATTTAACTTTATAATTTCACTTAAGTTGAAAGTCGAGTCATCATGGGAAGGGGCCATTTATTTAATTAATTCATGGAAGCCTAAGCCAAGGTATTTATTTGAAGTATTGGAGTAAATCAATTATTAAAAGGAAAAAAATATCTTTTTATCCCACATTGGTAAGAATTGTGTTTAAGCTCTCACAAGAAAGAATAAAAAGGGACTTGAGAGCTCATTCTCAACCATTCTATTGATCATTTGGATTAAAAATGGTGTTTTGAGAAGTGGAGAAGAAAGGCTAGGGTTTGAGGACTGATTCCTCTCCTTGAGCAATTTGAACCATCACTGATTGATGGTAAATTTGCTTCTGAATTCTAGAAAAATTATTTTGAATCTGTAGATGTTGAACTTGGTGCTGAGGTATACCAAGTTGTGGAGATTTGAACAAGTAAAGCAGAGCTAGAGTTTTTTTCATTGATTGAATTTGAAATTCATACAGGTTATTTATTTTCTTGGAGGTTGAACTATCTACCAAGGTTGCCGAATTGATAATTAGAGTGCTGCGATTTGACAGCAAGTACAGCTCTTGTTTTGCCTACGTTTGTATTGGAAGGCAGCTGCATTTCTTCTTTGGCTGCGTGACTTATCAAAGGGGTTGCGTCACTTCTTATATGGGCTGCATGACTGGTCTTAAGGCTGCATTTGGATATTATATTGCTGTTGGAGCTGCGTTTTGGATTGTAGAGATTGCTGGGGCTGCATTAGGAATTCTGAAGACTAAATCTCTCCTACAGCAGTCACGTTGTTTGCAATCAAGGTGCCTTGAGTTTATTTACTGTCATTGTTATAATTATTTAATAACAATTTGAGTTAATTATGATTTTATAGTGCAATCAAAGTGCACTTGGAAATAAATTGTTGATGTTATTGACATATGACATTTGGAAAGTTTATGTAAATTCATTTATGTATGGAAAACACACAAAAAACAATTGTAAATTAATTATAAAAGCCAAATTGTTATTAAGAGCCAGCTGGGCTCTTCACAGTGGTATCAAAGTTTTTTTCCTGCCATCCTGTGGGGTATGAATTCTTTAATATTCTGATGTTATGTTAAGAGTGATCAGCACTCCCATTTTTCCTAGCTATGGACAAATACAAGAGGCCTAGTTCTGGAAGTCAACGTAGCAATATGGGAAAAAGAGAGGAAATAAATGCCTTAGTGGAAAGTATGGAAAGACTTAGGCTTCATCAGCAGAGATTGGCGGAGAGCTTGTCGGATCCAGAGACAGTTGACAGGGCGGTGAGGTATATGGTTTCTGCCTTCAGAAGGCTGACATCTAGACTGTAGGGAAGAAAGCTTGAGTTTTCCCCAACAGGTACCCATTATGCAGATGTACCTATATTTAGTAAGGCACCTGCTAGTCCTATCCGCAGTGTTGATGATGGATTTATTTCACAGGGACATGTGGATGTACCAGTACCATTGGTTGACAGCAGCATTGAGCTTCAACAGGTTGAGGCTCCCAGAGTAGTCGCTACGGTTAGTTCAGAGGCAGCTAATGTTGTATTTGTCACTGAGTGTTCAGACTCTTCCGTGGAGGGAGTTGTTATTGGAGAATTTTATGTCAACTATCGTAGTGTTGCTCCAATGCAGGAGGCAACTGCTTCCTCATATGAGACCGATGCATGTATGGAGTCACCTAGCTGTGATGTTGGTGATCTGGGCGTTACAGCGGAGTCGGTAGATGGTGGTTCATGCTCCAGTGTTATTGGTGCACAGCCTAACGTTGAGTCATGTGTGCAGAGTCAGGTGCCAGCAGTTGAGGCTTTAGTAGGAGATGTGGATGCAGATAGTATAGACACATCTGATGATACATTTGAGGATGCTATGAGCTGCATTGGGTATGACATTCCCTGTGAGATGTTGGGTGATGACTGCGAGGAGTGTATGAGCTCTGACAACTTTGAGGTTTATGACAATAGTCGCAGTGTGGGATCAATACAGGAGACTGTAGTCTTTTCCTGTATTGAGGATGTGAGCATGGAGCTATCTAGTGATGACACTCATGATCGGAGTGTTGCAGTTGAGTTGGGTGACATAGTTTCATGCCACAGTGTAGTTGATTCACATGATGACATTGAGTCATGTATGCAACTAGAGTTAGCTGACGAGTCGTGGATAGATGATGTGGACACTAGCATCACAGATATCTCTGATGTTGAGAGTGAGGATGATGGGTGCTGTAGTGTTTCTAGCTTTTTGTATCAGACTTTGGGTGTGGACTTAGTGTTGTCATACGGTGGTGGTGGGTTCCAGGATTCTTGGTTATAGGGACTCACGGATGAGGATGGGGAAGCATATGAGTGGCAAGAGTTTGTTACAGCCAGGGCTTCCACTTCTAGAGAGGGGGTTACTTCTTTTGTGACTCATGAGGATGATTCTTCCTGCAGCGAGACATGTTTGATTTATCAGACCCTAGGGGAGGACTCTGAGTTGTTAGTGAGTGCAGATGGATCCCAGGATCTGGATTGTCAGGTGGTTGTAGAAGACGAGGTAGCTGGGGATTGTGTTGAGTCGGATTCAGTAACAACTTCCTCAGGGATAGATGAGGACGAGTCCGATGTCAATACTCAGTTTGTAGATGGGTGCTCAGATGAAAGAACAGAGAGATACGGTGATCTTGAGGGGAGTTTGTTGGATGCAGCTTCTTTCCATAGTGTGGTGTTGGCTAAAAATTTTGTAAGTCACTAAGACTACACCTTACAAAATTGTAACTTTAGGCAACATATCATGAGATATATCTCTCCTCTCAGCAATAGGGGAGGCTCCCTTCTTACCGTAGGTGGCTTCAATAGGAACTTAACTGAAATTACAAAAAGGGCGGTTCTCTTAATCAATTCCTCTTTTTTTAGGAATGATTTGCATACAACTACAACTTTCCAACTTAACAAAAAGTGTCTTATTGCTACGATAATACCAGTGAACCTGGAATTAACATAAGAACAATACAAGGGGCAGCAGTTTTCTTTTTATATTTTGTGAAACAAAAACAGGAACCCAAAGTCTCCTGCGCTTGTCTCGTGAGGATTCAAGCAGAATAACCAGTAAGGCACAAAGTCTCTTACTGAATACTCTCAAATTTAATAAAAACACTTACAACTGAAGCCCAAAGTCTTCAGCTCTAAGCAATTGCAGCCACTACTATCTATCACAATTTGTCCTTCTGCAGCACAAAGTCTTCAAAAATTCAAATTGGCTCTGAATGCAACATGCAGCTCAAAGTCTGCGCAATTGAATCCAAATCCCTCTTGAATCAAAGCATAAAAACTCACAATCAACTCAAGAAAATGTTGTCACATAACAGTTTGAATTGACACAAAGTCTCAAAACAATCTGCCTCTTTTATTGAAAGCAATCTGATTTACATCCAAGCACAAAGTCTTAGAGTGCACAATACAAATTGACAGAATTTTCTTGCCTTGCCAAAAGATGATTATTTACAATGAGCTCCCTCCTTTATATAGGAAAAGAGGAGAGAGAAAGGTGGAGAGAAAAGAGGAAAATCCTTAACCACCTTGACTTATTCCCTAACTAACTAACTTTGACTTATTCAAAGTTGCATGCCTAATGCACTTGCAACTTGATTACATGTTACAGCTTTGCACGTGATACTATCACATGCAATTACATATGTCAAATACAAATTACAAAGACATGATGAAAATATTCTAAGTGCTTGACAAGACACGACACCTATTACATCATCCTTCGTTTGTCTTCATGCTGCTACAGGATGCGTGATGGTTGATATGTTTTAGTTTGATGAAAGCACCTTGATCTGGAATAGGAACCCGCATCCTTGGCTGTCTTGTATCATAGTTTTTCATTTCTTTGGGAAGTATCTCTTCTTGAAAGTATTCGATGCCCGCATCATTCTAGTCTTCAACTCTTTGCACTTAGCATGAGACGATTTCTCTCTTGTAAGTGGGGTTTTTAAATCCCATTACATGTCATTTTGGAAGTACTTGTCACCCACAAATAGGGTTCAGAGGTTCATTTGCAACTTTTGAAAAAGCAAGAAAACTGTATGTAAACTCTTGAAGGTGGGCTTTTAGCTTGCATTTACATAATGGGGAAGAACTTTCTTCTTGGGTAGAACTCGTATTGTTTCTGGAAACAATACAATCACAAACTTTTGAAGCCAAAAGTCCTTTGAATCTCCAATCATGTAGCATGTGACGTGAAAATTTCACAAGGTGAGAACATCTTTATGAGATGGATCCATTGTGCGCTTTTTGATGCATAAATATAGATTTTGGAAGACTATGAACATGGCATATGGCTGGAAGACTTTAGGACAGCGAAGAGGTGAATGGACTTTAGCTCAAAAATGGTAAGGAAGACCCAAAAACGGGTTTTTGGAAGATGATTACATGTATGGACAGCAAATGATATGAGGGAAAAATGAATGAAAAGGAAGGAATATGGGACTGATTTTGTGATAATGGTGGAACTTCTCTACCAACATGAGTTTGAAGTCAAGTGGCAGCAATATAAAGTTCGATGGAAGTGGGTTTTTATGGAGTGGAAACACATGGCTTATGTGAGACAAAAAGAAGTGGACCCATCTTCTTTTTAGAAGCAATATATTCAAGAACGGGGTTTTTAATCCCGACTGCATGTGCATAAGAAGAGAAGTCTTTGCACATGCATCTTTGGAATGAGGAAGAACAAAACACATTGATGCAAAGTTGAAAATAAAAGACAATGAAAAATAAAACAAAGAAAATTTTCCTCACTCCTTCACAAGACAAAGGAAGAAAATTTCTTTGCAATCTTTGGGAAAATCTGGAAAAGATCATGAAGATTCTCACAACATAGAAATGGTGGAAAAGAGTCTTTAAATAGAGCTCAATCCATGACCTATTCCTCCAAGAGATAAACATCAATTGACAAGTGTTGAGACAATGAGCAAAGTAATGCCAAATAATAGCAAAAAGTTTAAAAAATTCAACACATGCAAAGGTTTCCAAAAACGGCGTCTAGGGCTGGAAATGATTGCAAAAATCAGTCATCAAGATTTTGAAAATAAACCACTCACCTTTGAAATCTTGGAGAATGAAAAGTTGAATCCCGTTTTTGATTAAAATGCTCAAAAGGACTGAAAACTCTTGAAAATGGAGTGCAATGAGGGCAAAAATTCTTCCTTAGTGCTGTAGTATCAAAAACCCCTTCTTTCCATGCTCAAACATTCTGATTTGAATGTGTTTTGGGCTTCAAAATTGCCGCCCAATGCTGCTATACGGGTTTTGGAGAAAGTAAAGCACATGCAATCATGACAAAAATTGCCACCATGCTCTTTCAAATGCACTCAAAGGCAGCTCAAAACATGTTTTAACATATATGCTATGACATTCAAAATCGCCACCCTTATATGTTAATAAAAACGGTCTCCTTTGCATGTATTAACACATATGCATTACCTCTAAAAATCACCACCCAGCTGTTACATGTATTGCCTTGACGTGATTTAGCAAGTCACTAACACATACGAAAATTTGTGTCTTTGGCTCTAAAATCGCCACCATGCATGTGTATAAGGCATTAACGGGTTTTTGAATACATATAACATATTACATATGTTATATGTATTGTGCAATGGGAGGCAAAATCGCCACCATGCACAAGGAAGAATAAAATGAACTTCTCATTACATATAACATAAAATTTGCCACTAAGTGCTTGACGTGGTTTGGTAAACTCATAACATATTACATATGATATATGTAATATGTTATGAAGTTTAAAATCACCACTAAGTATTAGTGGGATTTTAAAAATGGACTTTTTAGGACCCAAAACACATGTCATAAGTAAATCAAATGATAAAAACATATAGACGTGCTTTCAGGATGCAAAAGCACATATGTTTTTATATGTAAACGGATTTAAATTCTCCACTTAGCATGATCATCTTCAACAAAAATATGTATTTGAAGATGAAAACCCCACTGATTTACTAATAAAGAATTAATAATGGATTTAAAATGAATTAATGCATGGGATATATGCATCTAATAATGAAAAATCCACCTTGCACTTTAAAAATCTCATGAGAATTAAAATTTAAATCGAATAGTATAGTCTTAATGAAGTAATAAATAAAAATAGACTAATATAGCCTAATTTTATTAAAACTATAATAAGATCAACTCAGAATGAATTGAAATTTTAAAATGGATGATAAAATCCAATTTAAAATTCAAAAATAATTTTAATTCGTGCAATCGTCATCAAAAAGTCCACTTTTTAAGGGATTTAATAAAATATGCAGACGCCCTGAAAAACCCCACTTTTTACCCTATAACTTGAGCTAGAGAGCTTCGATTAAGGTCTAAGTCGGCTCGAAACGAGTGGAATTTAAAGGAGCATCTTCTCAAGGGAAAAACACAACCGAAAACTATTTACATGAGGAAGAAAAACAAAGAAAACCACGAAGATAACCAAAAATCAAGTGCTTGCAATCAGAGAAGATAAACTCTTTTGACAAGCGTTCAAGAAAATAACTTGACGGCAATCTCCTAAAAAGAATGTACAATAAACGACACATTGAACACAATTCAAGGATGACGAATTGCTTTCAAGATATGTTTATTCATACATTGAAACATAGAGGATACACCTACGAATCCATGAGAAAAACTGCGTAGGGTTGTCTCAATTTTGTGATGTCAAAATTGAGGACAACATGTGGACAGTGCAGTTGAGATTGTACATAGGAGACTTGTTGTGCAAAGTCATCATGTGACTAGCCAGTTGAGAGTTGGTGAGAAAGATATTACTTCTCTCGAGCATTTTGATGCCGCTCGTCAGCTGTTGGCCGTTTATGATTGGGGTGCTCCTATGACAGATGGGCACAGTAGTGGTTACCTTTCCTTGACAGAGATCCATTCTTTGCGTGAGGCTGTCAGGATTTTGAGACATGATTATTTACAGATGGTAGCCGACCGAGATCACCTAGTTGAGTGGGGTAGTACAGCATATGAGGCACTGATGGATAGAGAGGAGGAGGTGAGTGAGCTTACTCAGAAGCTCACAGCGACTTCTGAGGCTTTAGAAGGCACTCAGCGGGCTCTTTAGGAGTCGCAGTTTCAGTTAGAGGAGGTGACTGTGGAGTTGGAGCATTTTCGGTCCACACCAGCGCCAGACCCAGTTCAGTTGCAAATTGAGGTGGTTGGTGGTGAGTTGACTTCTACGGTTGGTGATGCACAACATGATGATGTGGCAGACAACTCTGTTCAGGATATGGGTGCACTAGGTACGGATGAGGTAAGAGTATCAGTGGAATCAAACTCTCATGTTGATTTGCTTCCTTTTGCTGGAAGTGAATCTTTTTCTTCATCTCATATAGCTGATAGCATGGGACAGTTGGCAGTGCCACATTTTCAGAGGGATCAGTTGTGTGTTGCGGGCGAGCAAGTTGACGCTTCCACGAATAATTTCTACTGGACCGAGTCATTCATGGAGTATTCACTTGAGAGTGCAGATGTGCGAGAGGATTCATACAAAGTGTCTGAGGGTACTCTTATCCGAGGCTCTTCTGCTATTCAGAGGTTGGTAGGAAAGATTGTAAGACTCTATCTACTATGTTTCCCCACAGAGACTTCGAGGTTGGGTTTGCTGAGAGGGTTGCTCAAGATCCTACCCAGCTTGCAGTTATGCAGAGTCAGAGATTGGAGCCATCTCATGATTCCCAGTTTGGTAATGATGAGCTATTGACGGAGATTGGGGCTTTCTACAGGCATTATATGGTGGGGTATGCTCATCATTTTTCTTTTTACCCAGGGGTAGAGGATTTGGTCTCACGCAGGTGTAGACTGACTCCAGTTTCTTACCATCCATTATGGGATGGATTAGCACCATCTTTTGCAGATGGAATTAGTAGTTGTAAGTTAGACTACTTGCAGTATCGACACACCTAGGACAGTTTATCAGAGGTTGGATTTGGTGGTAGTGACTCAGGTACCTATGGTTGTTATCATATCCACAGTGCAGTTGGGTGTGAGTGTCAATTAGACAGGGACTCGGGTATTGACAGAGTTGTTGTTTAAGTTGGGTTGAGTTCCGCTAAGTTGTTTCCTCCATCGGCACCTACAGTTGGTCTTCAGATGATGTTGTCAGTGATGTCAGTTGTTTGGGTGTTGAGTGCAGTTTCTCAATTGCTGATGTTTGTACTGTTGATGCTGATGATTTCTTCACAGGAGTTTGGTGAGGATCGGGACATTACTCATGACCATCTTTGGGATCCAGGTGGACTGTGATGTTGCTTGTTTTTCCTGATTGCTTGAGGATAAGCAATCTTGGGAAGGGAGGATTGTAATGTCCCCGTTTTTAAGGCTCTTGGGATTAGCCTATCATGTGACCCTCGTGAGATAATGAGGATGGACAGAGGGTCTCTTTCAGTGGGCATCTACTTCAGGATTCAGTATGCTTTGGTTTGGCTTTCGTTCGGACTTCATTTGCTATAGTTTTTGCCATGTTTACTATTTATAGTAAGCCTGATGTTGTTCGAGAAGGACCCTTTCTATTTTTGGAAAGTGCATTTGGTCACATGGGGAAATAATAAGTGTGACTCCTATTTCAGACGGCATATTAAAAGGATAAGTATTTTGGGAGTTATTATTATTTTGGTGGCCAAATTATTATTAAATCATTAAATGGATAATTATAAAGTTATAATTTAACTTTATAATTTCACTTAAGTTGAGGGTCGAGTCATCATGGGAAGGGGCCATTTATTTAATTAATTCATGGAAGTCTAAGCCAAGGTATTTATTTAAAGTATTGGAGTAAATGAATTACTAAAAGGAAAAAGTATATCTTTTTATCCCACATTGGTAAGAACTATGTTTGAGCTCTCACAAGAAAGAATAAAAAAGGACTTGAGAGCTCATTCTCAACCATTCTATTGATCATTTGGATTAAAAATGGTGTTTTGAGAATTGGAGAAGAAAGGCTAGGGTTTGAGGACTAATTCCTCTCCTTGAGCAATTTGAACCATCACTGATTGATGGTGAATTTGCTTCTGAATTCTGGAAAAATTATTTTGAATCTGTAGATGTTGAACTTGGTGCTGAGGTATACCAAGTTGTGGAGATTTGAACAAGTATAGCAGAGTTGGAGTTTTTTTCATTGATTGAATTTGAAATTCATATAGGTTATTTATTTTCTTGGAGGCTGAATTATCTACCAAGGCTGCCGAACTGATAATTAGAGTGCTCCGATTTGACAGCAAGTACAACTCTTGTTTTGCCTGCATTTGTATTGGAAGGCAACCGCATTTCTTCTTTGGCTGCGTGACTTATCAAAGGGGTTGCGTCACTTCTTATATGGGCTGCGTGACTGGTCTTAAGGTTGCGTTTGGATATTATATTGTTGTTGGAGCTGCGTTTTGGATTGTAGAGACTGCTAGGGCAGCATTAGGAATTCTGAAGACTGAATCTCTCCTACAACAGTCACGTTGTTTGCAATCAAGGTGCCTTGAGTTTATTTACTGTCATTGTTATAATTATTTAATAACAATTTGAGTTAATTCTAATTTTATAGTGCAATCAAAGTGCACTTGGAAATAAATTGTTGATGTTATTGACATATGACATTTGGAAAGTTTATGTAAATTCATTTATGTATGGAAAACACACAAAAAACAATTGTAAATTAATTATAAAAGCCAGATTGTTATTAAGAGCCAGCTGGGCTCTTTACAGATTTGATATTCTTCCCATGGATTAGGGATCCATTGCTGAGTAGTTGGTGGACATCATGGACTTGATGTTTGGAGACCATTGCTTTGAGCATTTGGTGAATATCATGGACTTGATATTCATTAGACCAATGCTCATGATATCATGGACTTGATATATCGTGGATCAAGGATCCACATCTGAGTAGTTGGTGGACATCATGGACTTGATGTCGGGAAGCCATTACTCGAAGCATTTAGTGAATATCATGGACTTGATATTCGACCAATGCTGTTGATATCATGGATTTGATATCGTTTTAGTCCTTGTGACTCGTGGATCTTGGATCCACAGGTTGAGTACATGGTGACATCATGAACTTGATGTTAGGAAGCCATTACTCGGAGCATTTAGTGAATATCATGGACTTGATATTCGACCAATGTTCTTGATATCATGAATTTAATATGATGACATCATGGACTTGATGTCGGTAAGTTATTGATGAATATCATGATTGAGTCTGTTAGACTCAAAGTTGAGTATGTGATAGACATCATAGTCGTAATGACTATAGGCCAATACTCGGAGCACTTGATGAATATCATTGGTACTGGATATTCAGAATATTATCATGGATTGATGGAATACATGTGTGACTTATGTTTTCATCATGTTTGATAAGATGATAGATGTGATATCTATGACACTATTGGATAAGGAATCCATTGTGGTTATGTTTTTGAGTCCTAATATAGATGGGAGATCTATAGGTTGATCTTTTCCTCAAGTCCAAGAGGGAGTGTTAATGTTTTGGCCTTTACGGCAAAGAGCAACGCATTGGACAAAGAGGCAATAATAATAATTAATATATTGGATATATTATTGATATATTTAATTATGATAAAATTGGTTGGATAATAATAATAAATATAAAAGGTTATATTTATTATTAAGGATTGATTTTAATAATTAAATATGGAGCAAATAATATAAAAGAATATATTATTATTATGGACCCAAGTCGGCCAACTTGGGAGGCCAAGAGTTTATCTTAATAAGCTCATATATTAGAATGACTTGGAGAAGGTAAGAAGCAACCAAAAACATAAGGTTGCCTTCTTCCTTTAGCAAGATCTTTGGATGAGCAAATTTACGGAGCATATTCAAACATTGCTTTCTACTTGGCATTGATTTTTGAGGCAGCGAATTTGACCTTGGATGGATGAGCGATTTGCTCAAGCAACTAGCAGCGAATTTGTGGTCTTGCATTATGGAATTAGACCAACATTGGAAGCCTCAGCGAATTCATTAAAGGAGCGAATTGCAGATCAGCGAATTATATTTAGGATAATTTGTACCTTGCATAAGCGAATATTGTGAGTGAATTCAAGGGTTCGATCAAGCATTCTGATGAGCAACATCATGCTTGCAACAGCGAACTTAAGGCATCAAGATCAGACCAATTTGTGATCAGCTAGACTTAGCAAAGTTGATCAGCATCATAGGTACATAACAGGGATCAATACTATACATATCAAAGCTACAAGGGCAGATTTAGTAGAAGGCCAAATCAGGGCAGATTGGCGACATATTGTGAGAAAACCTTGATAGCATATATGCAGATCGGAATCAATCTAAGCATTGGTTATATTCAGATATAAGTGCTAGTTATTTACAATATTGGATCAGAATTGGATAAGCCCTAGGTGGGCTATATCAACATTGAAAGAAGATACATTGTGGAGCTTGAAGACATTACCTTAGTCTGATTTCCGGGTACTATCTCTCCTTTGTGATTTCATATTTATATCATGTGCTTAGTGTTTGAAAGACTTCTATAGATTGCATATTCCTTGTGATGATCTGAAAACATTAACACTTTTGTCTCTTGGATTGATGCGGTTGCTTCTCTCAAGGGGAGCAGTGAAGGTTGTGGTTTCATGGTTGCAAGAAAGTTGTTGCAGAGATGAGTTGTCCCTGTCAGGGAGAGTGTTATTGCTAATATGAGTTGTTTTGTATAGCAGTTAGAAGAATGTCAATATGGGGAGAGAAGTACACTACAAAGACGTCTCTGTAAGGGGGAGAGATATATTAGAGATGCAGTCAAAAGATCTTACAGTGTTGTGCCCTTTGTCCTTAATGTCAAAGGGGGAGAGAAGTACACATTGTGTTTCATCAGGTTGTTGCTTTGCTGTTGGTGTTGCCATCAATGAGAAAGGGGAAGATTGTTAGCAATGGGTGTTCAATGTTGTCATTGATGTCAACCTGATGAAGAGTTGTATGAGTTCAGTATTGTTCTTCATGAAGAGATGTGTCATTTATGTATGGGAAGCTAAAATATACAAGAAAGAGTATTTGAAGTCTGGTATTGGATATTCAAATGTTGTTTTGATGTCTAGTGGTGATGATAAGTCAATATGTCATATATTCAGAAGGTGACAAGAATGGGAATCTTATATATGTAGGAAAGAGTATCTGAAGTCCTTATGGGAGAATGCCCCGCATTGCTCCACATAAGAAGTTGGTGAATTACGGTTTCAGTGCTATCATGGATGCTCTGTAAATGTTGCACTATCCTACTTTCAAGACCACAGAAGTTCAAAGATCGGAGTTATGTTTTGTTTTTTGCTAACAGTGAGGTTGGCTATCAAGAATAGTTAAGATTGGTTTGAAGAATGCTCTACATTGATGTTTACAAGTGTGCACTTTGGTGGACATGTTCCTTACATCCGTGCAATGTTCCAGTTCAGATATCTTATGTTAGTTGGTTCTTTTAAGTTAAGTTATGTTGCTCTGAGCTCAACATTGTAATCTGTGTTGGTTCGTAGTCGGCTCAACTAATTTTGGTGATTTGATTTATAAATTGTTCGGCTGGATATATCTTAGAGGAATGGTTAAGAGCTTGTTATGGATCTTGCCTTAGCATGTTGAGATCCGCATTTAGTTATGATCTTTGGAGAATGTTTTTGGGCCGATCAGTTAACGTGTTCTTATGCTTTGCTAAATGTTATGTTTGGTGCCGACTTTGGAGGATGTTGCAGTGTGTATGCTTTGATTAAATCATTTGTGAAAGATGTGTTATGATGTATTTGGGTCCCCTTTATCTCTTGGGATAGACCACATTGAGTGTAAGTGTTTGTGGTGGCTAACTTTGTGTAAATAATGCTTCTCTCTACCGTGGCCAACCTAGTTGTGTTTTTAAAGATCAAGTTGATATATATAGTTGTGTGAATGGTTGACTTGAGATGTGGATTGACTTGGATTGTATTTGGGTCGAACGTGAAGCTAGTGTGATGCGAATGTGAAAGAGTAGAGGTGCAAGTGTACTGGTTTTATAAAATTATTGTAGTGGTTGATCAAGAGATCCTACATCTTTTCAGTTCATCATATTCCCGTGCCTGCTAGAAGACAGTGGCTCTTTTGGCAGCTTGTGCAGATCTGTAATTTTCACTGAAGAAGTTATACTCTTCAATGATTTGCAAGTCCTTTGTATCTTGCCCTAAGGTTGGTGTCTTAGCCTAAGATTGGTGCCTTGACCCACAATTTCTTTTCAAGTGCAAGGCGCTCCTTAGCTTGTGGCCTAAAACATTTGTAATCAGTTATTCATATGTGAGTGTGATTCTTAACACGGTTTTTCCCGCATTGGGTTTCCACGTAAAAATCTAGTGTTTATGTGTTTGTATTGTCATTGCAATATCTTTCATTGATGGCTGGTTGGATAAAGATAGCTAATAACTGTATATGATAGGAAAAGTTTTAAGATCCGATCAAGTCTGATTCACCTCCCCTCTAAAGTCTTAAGGTGTGTTTAACAAGATTTTGGTTAAAATTATTTTTGAAGGAGAGATCAGTACATTTTTAAGCATCAAGAAAGGGCTATTTTCAAGGTTTTTTTGAGTAGAAGGTTTATTTTTTGGGACTTTTTTTTCTTTTTGAGAATGGGAATTCCATTAGAAAAATATTCTAGCCTCAATTTCCACACCTAGTGAGTTCCAAATTGTAAATGCAAACTGAATTTATTATCAAATTCAATTTAAATAAAATATCTGAAGTATTTGTCACAGATAAATATATATATAACTGTGTATGTGGGAAGTATTGTTTAAATCTGAGAATATTAATTTATACGATGAGATGACTCTTCACACTTATTAATTTCTGTATGTTGCTTGTCATCTATTCACCCAGCGACCTTGTTCATATATGCTGTGGTGAAGTGGAGAGTCACGTCTATGATAGACATGACTCCTCAGGGAGTCACGCCTATCATAGGCGTTACTGTCCATAACAGCACACCCGCATTTAGCATACCCGATACATATCGGTGATTAAACATTAACTATCGGCGTCAATACATGATGGTCAAAAGTTATGTTTGAATTGATACCATTTGGAGGATCGATTTCATTTGATAAATAAGATGTTAATAATTAATAATAGTATCAATATAAGAATATTGATATTATTATTATTTATTTATTTCACTTATTATATTATAATATATTTAATCAATGATATATATATATCTTAGTAATATTAATAATAATGATATTAAATATAAATATATTAATATTATTATTATTATATATTATAATTGATATTTTGTCTTATCAAAGCTCCTATAATTAACACTCCCTCTTAGCTCGGGAAGATAAACATATCATAGTAATATCTTTCTTATACTAAATAAGTAATATTATATTACCTGTCAAGTGATTTTAGGTATCACATATCTCATGATACAAAGTATCATATATCACATATCTCGTGATAAATAATATCACATACCTCGTGATATGAATTATCACATATCTCATGATAAATAGTATCACATATCACATACCTTGTGATATGAATTATAACATATCTCGTGATAAATAGTATCACCTATCTCGAGATTCTCAAGGATATACTATGCTCGAGAACATTACATTCTCCTTATATATCCTAGTTATGGTATGTGCACTAACATTACGTCACATAATGTCTACCATAACTATTGATATCAAGTCACATGATATCAGTCTATTGAACATTATAAGATTGTCACCTTACAATGTTTGAATACAAGTGTTAGTTGTCCAAAAAGTCGTCACCTTTTAGAAACATACACAAGAATAGTAAGCCCAGAAAGTCATAGAGTCACACATATGACAAAAGAAGTTTACACATTAAACATCTTTAATATATATTAGTACAAATTAAAAATTTACATTTCAATCATACCAAGCTTCTTTCTGAAGTGATCAACTTTCACTTTGAGAAGAGGTTTGGTGAGGATGTCTGTTGTTTGATCTCCTGTATTGATGTACTCCAACTGGATTGCGTTCCTTTCCACCGTATCTCTCACATAGTGATAAGGAATTTCAATATGTTTAGATCTATCATGAAATACAGGATTCATTGACAACTTGATACAACTTTGATTGTCACAGTGGATGATAGTTGGATTTAGAGGTTTACTAAATAATCCCACAAGCAGTTTTCTGAGCCAAATTGCTTCTCTAGCAGCCATGGATGCTGCAATATATTCGGCTTCTGTAGAACTCTGAGCTACTGAGGATTGTTTTCTGCTAATCCACGATATCATAGCTGATCCTAACATGAAACAACGTCCGGAGGTGCTCTTTTGATCAGTTACACTTCCAACCCAATCTGAATCTGTGAATCCATGAAGATCTAAGTCAACCTTCTCATACTTTAGACCATAATTAATAGTACCTTGAAGATATCTCAATATATGCTCCACAGCCACAAGATGTATCTCCTTGGGCTCACACATAAACTGACTCAAGGCATTTACAACATAGCAGATGTTTGGTCTGGTATTAACCGCATACATCAAGGATCCAACTATCTGTCTATAGAGAGAGGGATCTGCTGATGGAGAATTTGCTGCTGCTTCCTTTAGTTTATGAAGGTTTGTTTCCATGGGAGTTGACATAGGTCTGCAGTTCATCATACCAAATCTCTTTAATATATCAATAGTGTACTTCCCTTGATTCAAAACAATACTATCTGATTTTTGCCAGACTTCAAGTCCAAGGAAATAGTGAAGGAGACCTAGGTCTTTCATCTCAAATTCTGAGGCCAGGTCTTTCTTACATTGATCAATAAGGTGATCTTCTCCTGTAATAAATAGATCATCAACATATAATATTAATATATCACTTTTGCTTTGTTTGAAGTAGAGATTCGGATCGGCAACATTTTAAGAGAAACCAAATCCTATTAGGTATTTATCAATCCTTTCATACTAGGCCCTAGGAGCCTGTTTAAGTCCATATAGAGCTTTCTTTAATTTACACATATATGATTTTGCATTGTGAATTTCAAATCCTTCAGGTTGTTCTAAGTAGACTTCTTCTTCAATGGTTCCATTCAAGAAAGCAGTTTTTACATCCATCTGATGGACTTTCCATCCCTTGGCTGCTACAATGGCAAGGACTGCTCTAACTGAGGTGTATCGTGCAACTGGTGCAAATGTTTCCTCATAGTCGATTCCCTCTTTCTGTGAAAAACCCCTGGCTACAAATCTTGCTTTATATTTCTCTATACTTCCATCTGCAACATGCTTGATTTTGAAGAGCCACTTAGAAGAAACAACAAAATTCTCTTTTGGTCTAGGCACTATCTCCCATACATCATTCTTCAAAATGGATTGATACTCCTATGTCATGGCATCCTTCCATACTTGGTGTTGAAGAGCTTGCGTAACATTGGTAGGTCCAGATTTTATGACTTCACTCATTAAGGCCACATAACTAGAGAATCTCTTAGGTCTTTTACTTTCTCTAAAAGTCCCTGATGGAGCTGCATAAGTCTTTGCTTCTTCCGTTGTTTTGGTAGCCCAAAGTGGTCTTCTTTTAGGGTTCTCCAAAGATGTGATTTGCTCTTCATTTCTATCTTCCACATGATACTCCCTCTGAATCTTAGGGGTGGGATCCTCTTCTAGATCCATGCAGGAAGTTTGAATTTCGGACTAAATGGAATTTCTAGCCCTTTTAAAGGCTATATCTTCCTCAAAAATCACATCTTTGCTTAGTTCAATTTGTCTCTGACCAGACACGTATATTCTATAGGCTTTTGAAGTTTCACCGTAGCCTACGAAAATACCTTTTCTCCTAGAAGGTTCTAATTTAGTCCTTTTCTCTTTGGGTACATGAATGTAGACAGGACACCCAAATATTCTTAAGTGGCTAATTTCTCGTTTTATACCTGTGAAGGCTTCTTCAGGAGTTTTGTCATCAATATGCGAGTGATGACATCTGTTCTAAATGTAGACTGCAGTGCTAGAGGCTTCCGCCCAAAGTGAAGTTTCTATATTTTGATCAAGTAGCATAGCCTTGACAGCTTCTACAATTGTTCTATTTTTCCTTTCAGCAACGCCGTTTTGTTGAGGGTTGTAAGGAACAATGAACTCCCTCTTAATCCCAGCACTTATACAAAATTCTTTAAATATATCTGATGTGTATTCTTTTCCATTATCTGTCCTTAGGGTTTTACTTTTCTCCCAGAAGAATTTTCCATAAGGGATTTGAATTCTTTGAATCTTTTAAGAATCTCCTGTGATTCTTTACATTTAAGAAAGTAGATCCATGTTTTCCTGGAGAAGTCATCAACAAAGATTACATAGTAGAGAAACCCTCCTAATGAAGGTACAGACATGGGTCCACATAAGTCTGAGTGGACTAATTCTAAGACATTGTTTGTTTTGCTAGTACTATTTTGAAAAAACCTCTTAGTATTTTTCCCTAAGGCACACCCCTTGCATACCCCTGAATTGTATTGTTTGAGTTTGGGTACACCTGTGACTAGTCTTTCCATAGAAGACGGGGCATGGAAATTGAGATGTCCTAATCTTCTATGCCATATTTCATTAGAGTCTGCAACTTCATGAATTAGGGCTAGATTTGGTTCAGTACATAACTCGTACAAATAACCTTGTCTATGTCCTATAGTTTTAGCTTTCTTGATGGCAGAATTCTTTGGCCATGCCAACACTTTACTATCCATGAAGGTTACTCTATATCCATTATCTTTAAGTGCGGATATGGAGACCAAGTTCCTTTTTATGCCAAGGACAAATAGTACTCTGGTGAGTTGAATTGAGATGCCAGATTTTAATTTGATAGTGTAGGTCCCAATACCTTTGACTGGATGTGCAGAATCATCTCCAATTGTTACTTCTTCATCATTTTTTTCTACCATGGAGTCTAGGAGTTCTTTGAATCCTGTGATGTGCCTTGATGAACCACTATCTATGACCCAGGAGTTGGATTTATTTGATACTTGATTTGAAAGTGCAGAGTAGAATACATATTTCTCAGGTTCATGCTTCCCTTTGGACTTTCTTACTTTGGCATATGATGCTTGCTGCTTGGTTCTGTCAGGACATCTGACTGCATAGTGCCCATATTGATCGCATCTAAAACATTGGATGTTAGAAAAATCTTTCTTGGAAGAGCCTTTCTCAGGATGGCTTTTTCTCTTTTGAAAGAATTTTTTCTTTCCTTTCTTGTGGGAGTTTGCATTCAAGACATGAAGATCTTCATCTATGTTCTTCTGATTGAATCGTTTCTTTGTTTGTCTCGATTCTTCTTGAAGACAGTCTGATCTTAATCGATCAAATTTTGAAAATTTAGACCTTGCACTAATACCTTGAACAAAAGTTTCCTAGGAGTTTGGTAGAACATCTAGGGAAATAAGTGTTAGCTCCTTACTTTCAATTTTGTATCCAAGAGTTGATAATTGATCCCTTAAAGTTGATATCCTCATAAAGTATGCATTGATAGATTCTCCTTTGTTCATACTTATATGATTGATTTCTCTCTTAAGGGCCAAGGTTCTGTTGGAGTTATTTATTTCATACGTACTTTCAAGTGCTTTAAACATATGATATGCAGTTTCATATTTTGTCAAAATTTGTACGATATGATCTCTAACTCCATCAACTATGATTTTCATGGCTTTTTCATTTCCTTCAGTCCATGCTGTTTTCTCAGGGTCATTCTCTGGTTCTGGTTTATTCTCTCTCACAAATAACTCAACTTTGTTTTCTTTTAATATCATCAAAATTCTGAATTTCCATGATGAAAAATTATTTCCTCCTTCTAGCCTATCTTCAAATCGAATTACTGCTACCATAGAAGAATGTAATGTTCTTTGAATTAATATTTGAATGTCTCAAATCCAGTTGCTGCTAGAACCCTTCCTAACTTAGCTTTGATACCATGTAAATGCAAACTGAATTTATTATCAAATTCAATTTATATAGAATATCTGAAGTATTTATCACAGATAAATATATATATAACTATGTATGTGGGAAGTATTGTTTAAATCTGAGAATATTAATTTATACGATGAGATGACTCTTCACACTTATTAATTTATGTATGTTGCTTGTCATCTATTCACCCAGCGACCTTGTTCATATATGCTGTGGTGAAGTGGAGAGTCACGTCTATGATAGATGTGACTCCTCAGGGAGTCACGCCTATCATAGGTGTGACTGTCCATAACAGCACACCCGCGTTTAGCATACCTGATACATATCGGATTAAACATTAACTATCGGCGTCAATACATGATGGTCGAAAGTTACGTTTGAATCGATACCGTTTGGAGGATCGATTTCATTCGATAAATAAGACATGTTAATAATTAATAATAGTATCAATATAATAATATTGATATTATTATTATTTATTTATTTCACTTATTGTATTATAATATATTTAATCAATGATATATATATCTTAGTAATATTAATAATAATGATATTAAATATAAATATATTATTATTATTATTATTATTATAATATTATAATTGATATTTTGTCTTATCGAAGCTACTATATTTAACACAAATGCAGCCGATCAACAAGAACTTGAGGGGAATAGAAAATGGAAATGGGAAATCCCCTATTGATCTAAATAATTTAGTGGAATGGAAAGTACAGAATGGTAGAGCCAAAGCCATTATTGGTCGTGCTCTCTCAAATTTTGAGTCATAGGAAAAATCATTCAAAGAAATCTAAATAAATTGTTTGGAGAAAAAGTGAAAAATGCAAAGTTTTCTCTAAAGCTTCAGTTATTCAAATTTAAGATGTTGATGGAGTTACCATGTCTAGCTACGTAAGCACTCTCATATCTCTCATTAGACAGTTCACAAAAGTTGATGCTATGGTAGATGATGATGATACCAAAGCCTTTTTGTTGAAAAGTCTTCCTTCTAAATTCAGTAGTGTCATTTTTACTCTTTAGTCAAATGCCTTCTCAAACTTTAGAAGATATGATTCCAACTCTCTTAGCTGAAGAAAAAAGAATAAATACAAGAGATGCGGAAAATGATCGTCAACTTGAGAGTATTTTATATTGAAAAAGAAATTGTAGAGAATCAAATAAAGACAAATAGGAGATTGATTGTTATTACTGCAAGAAAATAGTCACAGAGCCTGGAATTCTAAAATTCTATCCAATGCTGTTTTCAAGAGGAAGCTCAAAGACTAACTAAATGTAGCTAATATAGCCATGTTGAAGTTCCACTAAATGTTGACAATGGCAAAGAGTTCGTACATTAAGAAGTCCAAACTGAAGATAGGAAGGAATCTAGTGTAGATGAAACTCAATATGGATGGCTACCCAACTTGATTGAGTTCTATGAATGTGGCTCAATATGGATGGTTGTCCAATAATTTTAAAGGTTCATAATTCATCAGTTTCGGGAGATGGAATCCAAAAACTCATAAATTTAACTCTAGACCTACAGCTTTGCAAGGGTTACAAGGCAATTTGATGTCGTTCAACTTGGTCCAAGAACTATATTCAAAGAGAAATTTTTGAAGAATATGTTGTTCTATTTTTATTTTTTGTCAATGTGTTTTGTCTTCAATTAGCATATTCTTTCTTTTTAGTATTTTACTATAAGCCATAAGTGGGGTTAGGATATAACGCTTATCTTTTGTAATAAAGTCATCTTAGTGACTTAGTGGTGTATTATATTAGTTATTAAGTTATTGTCGATTAGATCTCTCAATAAAGGAGACAAACTCCTCTAGTAATTGACCCTTCACTTATTCATAATATTATATTGTGCTATAGTTTGTATACCTCGAATGTGCACATAACTTATTTTTTTGATATAAACTGAGTGATGCATTCAATCCTTTAAAATTTGTTTTACTTACTTTTTTAGCACATATAAACTAAGTGATGCATTCAATCCTTTAAAATTTATTTTACCTACTTTTTTAGCACATCATAATGGTAGTTCGCAGAGCCATTTTTCTCTTCCAATGATGTTTACAAGTTTTTTGAGATGACAATCACCATAAAAAATCACCCAATGAATGGCTTAAAATAAAATGGTTAGTTCTTCAAAAAGTAGCTAATATCATTAGTTTTTTTTTAAGATTAAGATCGCCATCACTGACCACACAATTATTATCTTAAAAAAAAATTGTGCACTCTAATAGCTAGATCAAAAATTCTTAAAAAGATGCATATGAACTTTTGCCGTCATAAAAAGTTTTTACAACAAAATTGTAACTCCTATTGCATCTCATCCAAGTATTTCTTACTAGTAATTTTGAAGAGGTAAGCTATGCATGCATAGCAAAACATATAAACTTTGTAGGTTAACCCATTGTAGACATTTTTCAAAACACTTACATAATAAAGGAAATCCATCACAAATCAAACTCAAGCAGAGACAATAATGGGCATAAGTAATGAGGAAAATATATCTAGGTTGTTATAAAATGACAAAATTGAATTTCCAGATAAAGAAAATAAAATTCACTAACCACATCACAAATACAAGCCAGTTGAACAAAAATGGTATCCTGGTTCTAGAATTGACTTCAATGCAGATGAACGAATATAGAAAATCATGATTGCAAATAACAGACTTTTCTTAGCTCAAATCTCACTTGAGTATACCGACATACCTTGTGTCTTGATCATACTAAATCTCTTCTTTGTAATTAAATTCATCACTAAAAGAGTAAGGGCCAAACAAAGAAAATAATTACTAAGTAAGAAATTTGGATACTAACATTTGACATCATTTCGTGAAAATCTTTGAGTGCTTTCACCTGATTACAAATAAGAAAAACATGTTGTCAAAGCATGTTGTAAGATAAAGCAACACATCCTGAAAGAACTGAATCATAAGAGTGTGAATCACAAGCAACGGATATAATCATATTAACATAAAAAGTTCATTGTGAAATACCTCCTGAGCTGCCTTAGTGTCCTTTATCATTGACATAACATTGGGTGCATCAAGAACCTCCCCAAGACTATGCCTGAAAGAAATAGTACCATTCTATTAGTTCTAAAATTAAAAGAAAAATGTCTGCCGTTGAATTTAACACCACGGAATCGGGATATTCTGACAGAATTTAGTTTTTCATTATGGAGATCAGAGTTCAAAATGTTATGGGTTCAATATAGAATTGGTGATAACTTAATGTGGAGAACAGAATTAATGTGAAAATCAACTTACTAAATCAAACTGAGTAGAAGATGTGAGTCTGTATCAAATTGTTAGGATATATCACTAGCCTATGTTGAAAACTAAATCATACTGATAATCCCAGAAGGAAGTTAGATGCTTCAAGCTTTGCCATAGTTATTCAGTTTGAAGGTGGAGGCAGGGTGAAATGGGAACTCCGGGGGGGGCTGGATGGAGCAAGACAGTGAGGGGAGAGGGCTGGGGGGGGTGACCATACAGATGAAGACAGTGAC
The DNA here is from genome assembly GCA_027943335.1 of Chamaecyparis obtusa. Lineage (NCBI taxonomy): Eukaryota > Viridiplantae > Streptophyta > Pinopsida > Cupressales > Cupressaceae > Chamaecyparis > Chamaecyparis obtusa. The sequence continues at coordinate 718,271 of BSBK01001460.1, read as the reverse complement.
AGGAGGGGAAGGTCAAGAAATTTGGGATCTCAGAAATGGTTTGATTCTGTCTGGAAAATATGACAGGTTAAAATTGTGCTTAAAATTATAAGCAGTGTCAAAAAATAAAATAAAATTATATTTGGATATATTTTAGTATTTTTTCATTTTAGCTTAGTTTTAATTCTTTTATTATTTTGCTTCTAGTTTTGTGTAGCTTTTGTTTTGAAAATGTTTTAGATCCAATAGACATAAATAAAAAATAGGCCCAAATTGGATCTGAGCAGTGCAGCCTCAGTAGATTTCAGTTCCAACCATATTTAGTAACTATAAACTTGATTACAGGAGGCTAAAAGACATGTCCTGTTACACAGAAGCCGATGTGGCTAGAATTATATTGTTGAGTTTAACTACATTCATTTATTTTATTTGCTACAATTAGTTTTCACTTCTAAGGAAGATGCTGAAACGGATTGAGACGAGTGTTTGTTGGGAGAATTCTTGGTCATGCATTGCCTAACATTTCCCCTTCCAAATGCCGCTATGAACAGCATTTCATGACCACCAGTAAATGTGTGAATGGTAAAACGACATGTACACCAATTCCTCACTTGACACAGAAACCTAATGTTTGTCCAACATGTAATCGTTTTACTAAAAATTGGGTAATCCAAATTTAGGAGCTTTTGTTGTCATATTTAAGGATAATTCTTTAATAAAATCCCCGTTCCTGCAAATACATAAAGAGATTTGGGATGTCAGCTGCTTTCCAATGTATTATAATTTGCCTAACACTAATTGTTTAGTTATCTTGGTTCTTGAAAAAAAGTTACATTTTCCAAGTTTGGCATCAATTCCTGTTGCTTAAGGAATGTTTCCTTATGCATTATAAAATACTACACTGATTAAATGAAGGTGGTTGGGGATTTGGAGTCTGAAAAGTGCTACTAAGAATTCATTGCCGATTCATGGTTGTGAAGATCGCTTCTGCTTAATGCTCTCTCAACTCTTAATTGTTGCAGTTTCCTGTTGAGACTTGTTTCAAAGAAAACTGTCAATCTATTAAGAGTGTGTTAGTGAGTTGGTAAGTGAGGTAACTTACCTGTTTTACTCAATACTTTTATCATCTTTTTGTTTGAATATAAAATATTGACCAACTTTTGGTCATTTGTGGGCATTAATATAATTTCTTACTTTCTTTCTAAAGGAACTATTACATCAAATGGGAAGTTAGAATGTTGTGTTCCAACATTTGCATTTACCTGTGGCTCTGCACATCTTAGTTTGGACATTGTATGGTTCTCTGAAATTTGGATTAATTATTTGGTTGTTTCATTTAGCAATTATTCACATTTTCACAGGTGGCTTCAATGACAGATCATAAAGATCATTAAGTAAACATGAATGTATGTAATCAAATAAGACATCAAATATAATTCAGTGTTACCCGGGAATACGTTTCTGGCATAATTAGACCCATCCTGGAAATAGGGATGTCCCGGAAACTCGGAAACTTTCGGTTACCCGTCCCCTGGCTGTCCCATAAAATTAATGTTTGAGTTTTGATGATTTGCTTGTCTTCTACTCTCATGAACTCTCAATTTAAATTATTTAACACAAACATTATATGCTAAAGTTCTACAATGTATATAAGCATGCTTTGTCCATGTTTTCATAGATTTTAAATTTTTCCTATTTTTTATATAGCTGTCTCCCCTGCAATCCCTTGCCCTGGGAAAGAAATTCTGTCCTGGAAACCCGTTTCCCCATCACCTTGTCCCCCCTTCCCGGAAACCCAGGGTAACTTTACATTGACCAAGAAATATTTACATTTATGTTTGAGATTTTGTTTCTCTAACTTGTTTTGTTAGTGTGTAACAACAATTCTAACTAGTATTTTGAATACTGAACAATACAGGTCTTAGAAGGTTATGCTCTAACATTTCGAAATTGAAAGACAAAGTCGACAAAGCATCTTTTACACTCCACAATTGTAGGACAGACATCCATCTTCATCACAATACCATCCAAGTAATTGCTAAATTGCCGGATATGTATTTTCAATTTTGAGTGGAGCTTTAATTATCTGGATTTTAACTTTTAGGGTGAAATTGTTGAGATGAAACTATGGATACAACCCAAGTCCGCTAATCCTCTGTACCACCGGCTTTCCCTACAAATGGTTCTTAATTATCTTTTGACTTTTTGCTCGTTTATTCTTGCACAGTGTAAAGTTTACATTGATTTGGTTGGTTTTGGTCTTCTTTTTTTATATCAACATTTGACTGAGCAGAATCTTCCATGCTTAACAACACATTATGTACTCCTTGAGTTATATCAATATGTGATGTTATCATCATTCTCCTTATCACCCAATTGAATAGTCTTCCTATGGTCATATTGTAGCAGTCACATTTGGTTTGGGGGTATGAAATGTTGTTTGAAACTTAAAAATATAAAATAGCTTCAATTCTTTTCTTTTTCTTTTTCTTTTTTTCTCAATGATTCAGAACCACAAATCTTGAATACCTTTTAAAGATTGTGTAGTTTCTATTGCCTTACTATAGTTGTTCAAATTTCTCAAGGACTGTTAAACAGTTGTCTAAAGCATTTCAAATGTTGATTTGAGGCAACAATTTTGACTCATACATCCTATATTTTCCCTAGTGTCTTGAAATTTTTCGCTACTCTCTTTTTTGGCATGAATACTATTTTACCACTCTTGAACCAAACAAATTTCAGTAATTTCACACAATTGAAAGTAATTCTCAATTTACCTTACCCAAGATATGATTCATCAATTTTATGTAGCCTTGTAAATTTTCCCTCTGTAACCTTGTAGAGGATAGAGTAGAGCATTCCAATTTTTTGATCATATCCTCTTGCATATATTGCTAATCCTTCAAATGATCTTCATACTTTTGAGTCTTATTGACCAAGATTTAGATTTTGGTTGTTGGGGTTATTTTGGTTGTCTTTATCATCTGTTGTCATTTGCTATAGCTTCTTCCTTTCTTCCATGCTTTTCATTTTTGCAACATAAGGTTCATGAACACATTTTAACTTGTTTTTATCTTCTAGACAATTCTATCATCGTGTTTTGGCATGTGTGGCGAAAAAGAGGATAGACATCTAGCTACAGATTATCCCTTTCTGAATGCCTGCATATAGTGGAAAAATACATACACTTGCAAAGTGTTGATCAAATTTCAGGAAAAGCAGGCAATGGCTTAATGTGGAGTGTATCCATTCCCAAATATCAAAAACTTGACAAGTACTTGCCTAACTAATGGGTTGTTTTTTCAGTGGAGGAAATCATAGCCTAACCAAGGTTTGCAGAGTTTTTTGCATGTTTTGGAAAGTCTTGGCAAGTTTTTCTGGGTTAATGAAATTGAATATATATTTTTTTAATTTGCTGAATTTTGCAAAGCCACCAAACTGAGTCGAATTGGATTTGTCAAAAGTTTTGCCAAGCTGTGAACCATTAACATTGCAAAGCATTTCTACTGATAAGAATCCTTTGTAACTTTTTTCCCATTAAGATTCATTAAATTGGGACTTTAACCAGTTTTCTTATTATCATCTATTTAAGAAATAAAAACAACTAAAATTTCTAGTAGTGCTCAAAGGCTGTGATTAAAATTTAAAATTGGTAGGTCATTGACTTCACCTACAAAGGGCTTTCTCTCAAAAGAAAACATTATCTTGAGTCCTTGAACTTCAACAATCTCAGTTCTTCTAAGGGGCTGTCTCAAAAAGAAACAACGGCTTGATCCTTGCCTTTACAAATCCAAGACTTCATCTTGAGTATAAGTAATGATTAAAGTATAACTTGACCTTACCCAACGATTGTTTCCTAAGAACAAATAACAAAAGCTTCAACCTATAGTACTACCCAATTGCAAGGCTTCCTCTTAACGCAGAAGCACTATACAAATAGAAGTCCATTGTATCTAACAAGGTTCCATTCTTCGCCAATACTAGATTCAATTCTCAAGCTCAAGCAGGGTTTCAACTATAAAAAAAGGTATGATACAAGCCCAACTTGACTTTGCCCAATAATAAATCTTCTTCTATACTATGTAACAGTTGAATATTTTGTCATTGATGTCAAAGGAGATCAAGGTCGTACAAATTTTGGAGGATTACTCAAAGTAATAGAGAATTGGAATGAAACATTTATCAAGCTACTGATTATTCATCAGATCTTCATCAGTTGCTTGGTTGTCTATTTGAGCTACTTGGTTGTGTGCTTGAGCTTCTTGAGCTACTTGGTTGCGTGCTTGAGCTAATTGGTCGTCTACTTGAGCCGGTTGCTTGTTCACGTCACCTACTTGTTGGTTTATCTTGCCAAGTCAAATCACCATGTCATCGGTTGAATCTTCAAAAGGATGATCTCTATGGAATTGAAATCAAATTAATTCTTTTTGCTGGTGCGATAGTGTTTGGCAAATGGCGGCTGAATTAAATGCGTATTCACTATATGTTCTCAAAGATTCTAGACAATTTTAGATATTAAAGGATTGGTAGCTTTATTTGAAATAGAATCAATTATTCTTTATCCTATTCTTGGACCGACGACTTCAGAAGCCCTTGTGCATGTGTATGGGGTGGCTATGTAACGGTTTCCTTGCATTAAGTGTTAAATTTATAGCTTTATATGAATGGAATATATTGATTAATACTTATTCCTGATGAAATGTTCCATTCTTATCGTTAGTAGAATCTAGTATCTTGTCTTGTTTGGTTTGTTGTCCTTTGCAGAATGACAAATGGCATTCTCATAAGCACTGGAATATCCTCCACGTTGGAAGCTCCTCTTCTTATTGTCGGGCTCGCTGTCCAGCTGTCATCAATGTCATTCTGTCTTCCTCGCCCGCGCTCTCCTTCTGGAAATTGTTTCCTCTCACGTTTTGCCGAGCGGTTTCATTCCCGTTTGGTTACACTCCATGTCAGAAGCTCCTTCGGTTACACTCCACGTTCGGGAATGACTTGGCTCTTCAATGGATGAATCATGGTGTATACGCCTGGGAGGGTTTAAGCTTGATCATTCAGTCATTCACGTGCGTCGTCCTGCAGGGCGCTTACTCTCTTTCTTGGGCGGTTTGTATTCCGTGTTCGATGGTCTGAAGAAATATCAAATGCTTTCATGTACCGAGTTATGCGAACTTACTGCATGATCAGTCATATACTTGGCGTTTATTTCTGTTCTGTGGAGAGTGTTGTTTGAGTCTCAGCTATTAGACATGTGTAGTGAGATTCTCTCAGCTGAGCTCGTATTCTGATCAGTCTTGTGTTATCTCTTAATAAAAGTTCTCCTTTTGCTGGGTTTTTTCCCTTTGTATTAAGAGGGTTTTTCCCAGGGTAGCTGGTGTCTTGTGCTGAATGTTTTCCTGTGCATTTTAACATGGTATCAGAGCTAGGTGTGTGAATATTCAAATTTTTCCAGAACCACCTCTACTGCTTCATTTTTCTCTTCTCCTCTATTCATCATGGTCCTCAGGTTGAAGGTTGAAGATCGTCTTGAAGGAGCTTCAAATTTCATTTCTTGGAAGTCTAGAATCTTACTGATTCTTGAAGAAAATGATCTTCTTAACTTTGTGGATCCTGATAACAAAGCTCCAGAGGATGAAACAAAATTATCTTTATGGAGGAAGAAAAATGTTTTGGCAAAGAGGATCATTGTTGATTCTATGAAAGATCATCTTGTCCTTGCCATCTCTAAACTGCAGTTGGCTAATGAGATGTTTAAGTCTCTTCATAGCATGTTTGAGATAAATAATACTAGCAGAGCTTTGGCTCTTCGCATGCAACTCATTCACATCAAAATTAGTAAAGGTGAATCTATCGTTTCTTTCTTCTTGAGGATTACTAATTTAATGAATCAACTAAATGCTATTGGGGAATCAGTGAATGAAAAGGAGCTTGTAATGCTTGCCATGAATGGTTTCCCACAATCTTGGGAATCATTCATTCAAGGTATCAGTTGTAGGAGTAAGGTTCCTAGCCTTGACAGATTAAGGTCAGATTGCATTCAAGAAGAATGCAGGCTGGAAGCTAGAGGAAACTATCGTAAATCTCTTTCGTCTGAAGATCAAGTCCTGGCAGCTCATACTCTTAACAAGAGGGGAAGGAAAAGAAATGTTTCTAATGATAAGAAATTTTCCCCTTCTTCAGATTTTAAAAGGAAAAGAGATATCTCCAAAATCCAATGCTTCAGATGTCAGAAATTTGGTCACTTTGCTAGAAATTGCACTGTGAAACTAAATCAAGTTGTTGTGTCAGACATTAAAGAATCATCTCCTTCCAAGATTTCTAATGATCAGTCTGAAGGTCTTTTCTTAATTTCAGCTCTTTCAAGTTGTGTTCCTGCTGATTGCAATATCTGGTTGATAGATAGTGGTGCATCTCGCCACATCTCGGGATATAAGCAGCACATTGCAAATTTATCAGAAAAAGATTCTCATTTGAAAGTTGTGATTGGTGATGACGCTTCATATTCTGTAAAAGGAGCGGGTAATACTTCTTTTAAATTAAACTCTGGAGTCTCTCTTCATCTCAGCAATGTGTTATTCGTTCTAGGGATCAAGAGGAATCTCATCTCTATTTCAGCTCCAGAGGATAAAGGCTTCAATGTAGCATTCTCAAATGGCAACATTGTTGCTTGGAGGAAAGATTTTGATTTCAGTTCAGCCCAAGTGATTGGAGTGAGGCACGAAAGTCTTTATAAGCTCCCTGCAAACCTAGTTCAAGTATTAAATCATGACACTTCTGATCTCAACTTGCTATGGCACAAAAGGTTTGGACATCTTAACTTCAAATCCCTATCTTCTATGGAAAAGCTGGTTGTAGGGCTTCCCAAATTAAGTGTTACTCATGATGGCATTTGCAAAGGATGTGCTTTGGGTAAATTTTCTAAAAGTTCATTTCATTCCAGCAAGAGTAAATCAAATCACATTTTAGAACTAATTCATTCTGACTTGTGTGGACCCATGTCCTCTGCTTCTTTGAGTGGTTTCTGGTATTATGTAACTTTTATTGATGACTTCTCTTGTAAGACATGGATTTACTTTCTCAAATCCAAGGATTCAGATGAAGTTCTTTCAAAGTTTAAAGTATTTAAAGCTTTGGCTGAAAATCTCTTTGAAAAGAAGATCAAGACTCAAGTCTGACAATGGAGGAGAATTTACTTCTGGACAGTTCCAATCTTTTTGTATAGAAGCTGGCATTAAGAGGGAGTTCTCTGTTCCCTACAACCCTCAACAAAACGGGGTTGCTGAACGGAAAAACAGAGCTATTGTTGAGGCTGCTAAAGCCATGCTTCATGATCAAGGTTTGCAGATTTTCCTATGGGCAGAGGCTTGTCAGATTGCTGTTTATATTCAGAATAGGAGCCCTCACTCAGCTTTAAATAACTCCACTCCTGAAGAATTTTTCTCTGGCTCCAAACCTGATGTAAGTCATTTTAAAAATTCTAGTTCTCCTATTTATATTCATGTGCCCAAAGAGAAAAGATCTAAGTTAGAACCCTCTAGCAAGAAGGGTATTTTTGTTGGTTACAGTGAATCCTCAAAGGCATATAGGATCTACATTCCAGGTCAAAAATCAATCGAACTTAGTAGAGATGTTTCTTTTGATGAAAGTATTGCCAACAAAAGTTCAGTTGACTTTTCGCTTGGTTCTAATTTGGATATGCCTTCTAGTCCTCAAGATCCTTCTCCCGTTGTTCCCTCTTCTCCTTGCCTCTCTGAGAGGGAGGATTCTCCTTCTGCTTGCCCTCCTTCTCCTGTAAATCAAATTGTTTCAGAAGCTGGTCCTAGTTCTCTTTCAGTTTCAAAGAAAAGACCTTTATGGTCAAGGAACACTGTACAAGACACTAAAAACTTTTCTGCTTCTAAAGGAACTTTTCATGAAAGCAAAAGACCTCAGAAATTTGATAATTATGTTGCTCTTATGTGTAATATTATTGACTCTGAACCTCCTTGTTTTGAGATAGCTTCAAATCAGCAAGTTTGGAAAGATGCCATGTTGGAAGAATATGAATCTATTTTGAAAAATGATGTTTGGGAAATCGTTCCTCGCCCTCAAGATAAATCTGTAATCTCTTCCAAATGGTTATACAAGGTTAAACATGCTGTTGATGGAAGTATTGACAAATTCAAAGCTAGATTTGTAGCTAGAGGATTCAGTCAAAAGGAAGGGATAGATTATGATGAGATCTTCACTCCGGTTGCAAGGTATACTTCTATCAAATCTATCATTGCTATTGCTGCTACTAAAAGATGGAAATTACATCAAATGGATGTTAAGACAGCCTTTCTAAATGGTGTGATTGAGGAAGAAGTCTATGTTGAACAGCCAGATGGTTTCATTATTCATAGCAAGGCTTCTCATGTTTGCAAGCTTTAAAGGGCTTTGTATGGTCTTAAACAAGCTCCCCAAGCTTGGTATGATCGCATTGATGGATATCTAGTGAGTTTGGGGTTTGAGAAAAACGAAGCTGATCCTAATCTCTATATGAAAAAGTATAATGATCTGATTTTGATTCTTGTTTTATATGTGGATGATCTATTTCTCACTAGTGATGATGAGTTGATTATCAAATGTAAACAAGAATTAACTTCCGAATTTGAGATGAAAGATCTTGGATTAATGCATTTCTTCCTTGGGTTGGAAATCTGGCAAAGGCCAAATGAAATCATTATAAGTCAAGGTAAGTATGCTTTGGATATTCTTAAGAGATTTGGAATGGTTGATTGCAAACCCAATGTAACACCTATGGAGGCTAACCTGAAGAAACTTCAAGAAGTTGCAGCCGATTCAGAACTTACTGATTGCACTCCTTATAGTCAGTTGATTGGCTCTCTTATGTTCCTTGTTAACACAAGGCCTGACATCTGCTTTGTTGTAAATCACTTGAGTCAGTTCATGAGCAACCCAAGGAAGTACCATCTCATTGCAGCCAAGCATATTTTGAGATACGTGAAAGGGTCTCTTATGTATGGTTTAAAGTTCTCATGTTCTAATGATCTTCTCCTTCATGGTTTTTTTGACTCTGATTGGGCAGGATGTATTGTGGACAGAAAAAACACTTCAGGTTTTTGTTTCAGCATTGGATCAGCTATGATATCCTGGTGTAGCAGAAAGCAAAAATGTGTTGCTCAAAGTACCGCTGAAGCTGAATATGTGGCAGCTTGTTCCGCAGCTCGAGAGGTTGTATGGCTTTGAAAACTCCTCAGTGGATTGTTTGGAGAAATTGCAGATCCTACTACCATCTTCTGTGACAATCAGAGCTGCATAAAGATTTCTATAAATTCTGTCTTTCATGACAAGTCCAAACATATAGAAATCAAATTTCATTATCTAAGGGATATGGTACTTCTAAAGGTTGTGGAGTTGAAGTACATCAGCACTGATGATCAGACTGTTGACATACTTACCAAGCCTTTAGCAAAGGTAAAATTCTCTTACTTCAGGGAGAAGTTAGGAATGGTAAATCTTGAGGCTTAAATGCAACTAAGTCTCATTTTTGTTGTGTTGCTTTGATAATGTTGTGTGCTAATAAGATTGTAAGAATCGGCTATGATAACTCTTTCACTCTGGGAGTGAGCATCATGTTGAGAGATTCCATGACTATATCACGTTGAGAGATTCCGTGATTAAAGGCTTAGTAGAGATTCTTGCAATTCTCATCATGTTGAGAGATTCCATGACTATATCACGTTGAGAGATTCCGTGATTAAAAGCTTAGTAGAGATTCTTGCAATTCTTATCATGTTGAGTGATTCCATGATTTTGGTTGATAAATCTATTTTTTCTAAGTGATTCCAGAATTGTGTGCTCTTTGCTGTGGTTTCAAAATGTTAAAATGGTTGCATGTATTTTTGATTCATAATAGCTAAGAGGGAGTGTTAAATTTATAGCTTTATATGAATGGAATATATTGATTAATACTTATTCTTGATGAAATGTTCCATTCTTATCGTTAGTAGAATCTAGTATCTTGTCTTGTTTGGTTTGTTGTCCTTTGCAGAATGACAAATGGCATTCTCGTAAGCACTGGAATATCCTCCACGTTGGAAGCTCCTCTTCTTATTGTCGGGCCCGCTGTCCAATTGTCATCAGTGTCGTTCTATCTTCCTTGCCCGCGCTCTCCTTTTGGAAATTATTTCCTCATGTTTTGTCGAGCGGTTTCATTCCCGTTCGGTTACACTCTACATTGGAAGCTCCTTCAGTTACACTCCACGTTCAGGAATGACTTGGCTCTTCGATGGATGAATCATGGTGTATACACCTGGGAGCGTTTAAGCTTGATCATTCAGTCATTCACGTGCATCGTCCTACAGGGCGCTTACTCTCTTTCTTGGGCGGTTTGTATTCCGTGTTCGATGGTCTGAAGAAATATCAAATGCTTTCGTGTACCGAGTTATGCGAACTTACTGCATGATCATTCATATACTTGGTGTTTATTTCTGTTTTGTGGAGAGTGTTATTTGAGTCTCAGCTGTTAGACATGTGTAGTGAGCTTCTCTCAGCTGAGCTCGTATTCTGATCAGTCTTGTATTATCTCTTAATAAAAGTTCTCCTTTTGCTGGGTTGTTTCCCTCTGTATTAAGAGGGTTTTTCCTAGGGTAGCTGGTGTCTTGTGCTGAATGTTTTCCTGTGCATTTTAACATTAAGAAGCGCCATTGTTGTATTCTGAAAGAACTTATTACTACAGCTGTTTCTTCCTTGGCTAGATGATAAAAATAGACAAGCATGATGTTGGAAGAAAATCAATCTTTTTATACATTGGAATCGTGGCTAATGTTTCAGGAGTTTGTTTTATACAGTCAAGCTTCTCCAGAGCCATATATATTAAGTATTATTTGCAGATATTAAATAACCAATGAAGGCGCTATCCTTGTTTCCTCAAAAAGTGGGCTGCTATTATTCTTCAAAGTTTAAGGGGTTGTTTCTGTTGTGTGTGGAGAGATATTTACAGTGAAATCATTTAAATCTGCTGTTCATTCATAGACATGAGGATTAGCACTAAATTGTGGATTGCATGAGTTCCTTTTTGGCCTAAGGACACAGTCTGAAATACACATTGATTCCTGTCTTGTTTTCTATTGCTGTTGTGAGAAACTGGTCACCATTCTGATTCAGAACTGATACATATACATATTAAGGGAGTATTGTGTGGAGACCAAGTAGTGACTTCTAGTTGTGACAGGAATGCACAGAACAGAAGCTAAGTGGATTGAAGGAGCTGGGTGTAAAAAAAAGGGGAAAAGATTGGTGTAGAGGTATTCATGAGATAAAAGCTGCTACCATTATATGTTAGTAATTATAGATCAGAGCATAAGATGTAAACTGAATGTATGCAGTAGAATACAATTGCCTTGGTTATTGATTGATTCTACAAAATACAATAACTATATATATTGAATCTGAAGGATGTAAATATGAAAAGTCATGGCTCATCATATAAAATTATATGACAAGTCATGACTGTTCATATTAACAAATTGTCTAACTTATGATTACCGTTTTATGCACACCATAATTAGATCGCATAGCAAATGACGGCAGGGTAATGAAATCAGACAGTCACGATACTATCGTGACTGTCATATACGAGCAGTCCGATAGTATCGTGACTGTTCGTATATGCCAGTCACGATGTGTGACTTCCTTTGCATATAATGTCGATAATCATGTTCGACCATTCAGTCGATTCAATGACAATTGAATCGTTACATATTCAATATTATATGGTATGTATGTATATATATATATATATATATATATATATATATATATCATGATTGTCTTGTCGATTATTAAACATGAACGAACAATACTTTAACACTCCCTCTTGAGAGAGAGTTTAATAGAATTTGTAGAACTTTTCATATCATGATATCTGGCCCAATCCAAGACACTTAAAAAGTGTCGATCATGATGAGTTATTACACAGTAATAATGTAAATGTTAAGATGTCCGGTCCTATCCGGGACAAACCCTTTCGGGAGTCGATCTTAACAACTTTATTACCCAACAAGTAATAACATAAGTAACAAGATGTCCGGTCCTATCTGGGACAAACCCTTACGGGAGTCGATCTTGAAGCCTGGTTACTATTGTCAAGATCGTCACCTTGACATAGTAACCTATATACACAGAAGATCGTCATCTTCACGATTTTGAAATATTTCAATATTTTATTCATGAATAAAAAATGTACATTAATAATTACATTCAGATTTTGATCAAACCAATTTTCCTTTTAAAGAAATCTGTCTTTACTTTTGCAAGAGGTTTAGTAAAGATATCTGCATTTTGTTCTTCAGTACTGATATATACCAGTTTAATGATCTTCCTATCTACCATATCTCTCACATAGTGATATGGGATCTCTATGTGTTTTGACCGATTGTGAAAAAACAAGATTTATAGAGAGCTTGATACAACTTTGATTATCACAATAAATAATAGTGGGTGCTAAAGATTTACCAAATAGGTCAAAAAGTAATTTTCTTACCCATACTGCTCCTCGAGATCCCATGGATGCAGCCTATGTACTCAGCCTCTACTGAATTCAAAGCAACTGCAGATTGTTTCCAACTAAACCAAGAAATTACTGTAGAACTTAAACTGAATTGCATTTGTTTGTACTGTCTCACAGTCTTGGTGAATTCTGAGCTTACAAAGTATACACCATCTTGACATGGTATACTCCCTCTGAATTTGTATGACCAAGATCCTGGGGTGCCAACTTTCATTTGGTCTTCTAGCTTCTCCCTTTGACATATAGCCTTCTCACATAATCATAATTTTATGCTACAATTTCTTGATTAATAGAGAACCAACAAAACATGGTCTACTCCCTCTGAATCAAGATCCTCGAATGTCCTATTTATGTAGTTCCTTTAGCTTCTCCCTCTATCACGAAGGCATACCCTATTTATATACTCAACTCAGGGTTACTGCAGGATGTCACTTCATACCTTCCTTCCTAAGAGAACCAATACGAATAATCTGAATAGTCACAAGGTTACATCGGCTAGCATAAGATGCATTTTGATCTTTTCCAAGACCACAACATTAACACTCCCTCTTAGACTTGAGGGAAGATAATAAAGACCTCTAGTATGATGTTTATCTCAATGAGTTGTAGTCTCAAGATGTATGGAATTCCTTAATTAGGGATTCACGTGCATCTCATAGGCGACTCTATCCACGAGTTCTCACTACTATAATCTCATAATTGTTTTACCTTCAATAGTGAACTCCCTCTCAATCAATATACAAAACTTGCAAATGGTCATCAAATTATGATGTCTTGTTGAACTAAAAGCTATTGTGCATCCATAAACATACAATATTTAATAATATTATTTCAGCAACACAATATTTTTACTACTAGAAAAATAATAAATAAATCAAAACTCAAGACTGATCTATCTAATTATTTGAATGATTTATGGATTGTTCTATGCCTCCTGCAACCTTCATAGTTGATCAATTTATGATTAAAGCAAGTGACCAATATCCATTTTTTTTCTTGAATAGTCATCCACAAAGATTAAATAATATAGGGCACCAGAGAAAAAAGGGTTAGACATAGGACCACACACATCAGTAAGGATGAGTTCTAGAATGTTATTTGACTTATGTTCACTTGTGGGAAAAGATCCTTTAATGTTCTTCCCTAACACACATCCCTTACAAATGCTAGAGTGTTCAGATTTCAGGGAAGGTATGCTAGAGGCGATTTTATGTAGTGTTGGAAGGGCACTATATGACCTAGTCTTTTGTGCCAAATCTCATTATTCTGTTATACATTGTGATTTAGCGCTACCTTTTGATCATTACATAGCTTGTACAAACTACCATCTCTAGACCCTATATGAATGGCATTTTTTTAAATTTTTTATATTAGTATTTTTAGTCCAGATAAAGACTTTGTCTTCATTGAATGTTACCTTGTATCTTTGATCAGCTAGTCCAGAATTAGAGATTAAATTCCTCTTTATTCCTGGCACATACAAAACTTCTTCCAACTGTAGGGTTACTCCATCTCTTATCTCCACATTAAAAGAAACAAGAAAACACCTCTAGATTATAGATAGTGGTGCATCCAGACACATCAATGTCTTCTACTATATTTCCAATGCAAAGAAGTTGGTCTCTTATTTCGGAGATTCTCAAGAAGTAAGAAGTGATAGTTTCTTCTTTGTTCATTTTCATATTTAGAAGTTGATTTTTCAAAGTTAGAATTCTACTGGTATTAATGGGGCAATAAGAAATTTGTCAATATTGTCATTAGGGCTACTGTGAATCACAAATGAATTATTTAATCACCATCTCTTCTCAGGATTTCTAGTCCATGTCCAAGCACAGTGTTCATTGTCGTGGAAGGTAAGAAGTTCCCGTAGATATTAATAATTTCAAAAAAATTATGTTTGATAATTTTTATCATTTCAGCAGTCCACAAAACTTCATAAGATAATTCCCCAATCATCTCTGTGATATAGTTTATGGGACTATTCAGAACACTGAGATAATTGCAGTCATTTGCTCAATATAAATGCCACTTCTTGAGACCAGGTCGACAGTATTTGAATCTCTGACTCAATTAATATTTGTTCATGATGCCAATGATCGAACCTAATACTAGATTTTACTGCAAATTATTCCTCCATACTATTTGCTATCCACGTTACTTGCAAACAGTATAATATGGTTGAATGGCTCTAATGAGCACCTCTTTCAAATGATGGACACTAATAGTTTCTCTTTTCTGATATTCTTCTGGTGATCAGAATATGTTATAGGATTATTTTATATTCTTCCCCGTTTACTGGTTGCAACCAGATTCTATTTACTATCCATATACTGAGTGATCTCCAAGGTATCATGGAGAGAGATTTATTGGTCCTCCTATTCAATCAATTCTTAGACTGTATTCAGCGTAAGCTTTATGTCTTATACTTATAGTTTTCTCAATCAAAACTGTTGTGTCCACATAAGGATGTGTTCTTTATCTTTTCCTATTACTCTTTCTCTTCCTATGCTGATAGCTTATTCTCCTATATCTTCTGCGGTAAGACCAGCAGCGTGTGTATATAATCTGCACTAGTATTGATTCATGTCTGTAGTTATTGAGAATCCCCTCCCATATTGATCGCTGTGTATCATATTTGTTACTACAATCACTGCACAAAACCTCCTCCGAATCCATTCTTACATTCCTTAATCCTTCCTTATTGTCCAAACTCTAATAAGCTATTGCTGAAATTGAACGCTCTAAATATGGATATAAGTTCTGCATGTTTTCCCCTGGTTTGCGTATACTCCTTATTGATTGTTTTGTATCTATTTCTCTCGTGGTAGATTCTATGTCTTATTGCTGTCTGAAATCAGTAAGTCCAAATGGGTGAGGATTGATGACTTGGACTCTAAATTTGCAGACTTAGATTTTGTTTTATTTATTCTTCCTGTTCGCCGGTTCCATCAATAGGTGTCTCTATTTCCTGCAGTACTCCCCCAAGTTGTTTAATTTATTTCTTTCGCCTCTCTGAATTGGTGATGCCAACGGAATTTTATTTGACTTTTGCGATTGAGTAAGGTGTTTACGCAGTGTAATTTCCAGTACTTCAATTATAAGGCTCACACTCGATAAAATAAGTTTTGTAGCCATACTGGTAATGTGAGTGTCAGAAGTATTCGTCCTCTATATGCTCATAAGATCTTCCTTCAAGCGATTAGGCTTTACAGAAGGAACTTGGCTCTGATACCATGTTAAGTAATTATAGATCAGAGCATAAGATGTAAACAGAATGTATGCAGTAGAATACAATTGCCTTGGTAATTGATTGATTCTACAAAATACAATAACTATATATATTGAATCTAAAGGATGTAAATATGAAAAGTCATGGCTCATCATATTAAATTATATGACAAGTCATGACTGTTCATATTAAC
Source organism: Chamaecyparis obtusa (assembly GCA_027943335.1). NCBI lineage: Eukaryota > Viridiplantae > Streptophyta > Pinopsida > Cupressales > Cupressaceae > Chamaecyparis > Chamaecyparis obtusa. Next base: position 702,317 of record BSBK01001460.1, on the reverse strand, counting down.
AAATTGTCTAACTTATGATTACCGTTCTATGCACACCGTAATTAGATCGCATAGCAAATGACGGCAGGGTTATTGAAATCAGACAGTCACGATACTATCGTGACTGTCATATACGAGCAGTCCGATAGTATCGTGACTGTTCGTATATGCCAGTCACGATACGTGACTTCCTTCACATATAATGCCGATAATCATGTTCGACCATTCAGTCGATTCAATGACAATTGAATCGTTACATATTCAATATTACATGGTGTGTGTGTATATATATATATATATATATCATGATTGTCTTGTCGATTATTAAACATCAACGAACAATACTTTAACATTATATACTGTTGTGAGTGGAATACTAAGGAGATAGGAATATCCTTCAATTATGTTATTTGCTGATATAAAGGAGGTTAAATTCCTTCTGTTTTGAAGAATAATGTGCTGCTGCTGTATATTTCAGATTAATGGGTGTTGTGTAATTCTTGCATGGTTTTTGAAGTGCTGAGAGTGTTCTGATAGGTGTTATTGAGTTTTGCATTTGAGTTGATCTTCAAATTGAAGCTGGTGCTTCAACTGATCGGAGTTGGTGCTCTTTGTCATTTGGTGCTCACTTATGCAATCTGGTTTGGTGCCCATTTCCTTAATGAAAGCTATTGTGTGTCGTGGACTTTTACTCGAAAGGGTTTTCCATATGAAATTCAGTGTTTGCATCTTGATGTGTGCTCTCACTATATTTTATGTGGTTTCATGTTTTTAAAAGTTTAAAATACCGATTCACTGAGTTGGTGCTCACTTATGTAATCCGGGTTGGTGCCCATTTTGTTAATGAAATCTATTGTGTGCCATGGTTTTTTACCCAAAAGGGTTTTCCACATGAAATTCAGTGCTTGTGTCATGATGAATGCTCTCACTATTTTATGTGGTGTCATGTTTTTTGATATAACCAATTGAAGGACATTAATAAAAAAAGAATTAGATTTAACTGTTTAATCACAAGCAGCAGAACTTATGTTCTACATTTCAGAAAAATTCTGTTCAATTGTGAGCCGTATTAAAATTTGCCTCAGTATTCCTACTTATGAACCTTTATTTTGCTAGATGTGCTTTCCCAAAAAAACATATCAAGAAGAATATTTTGGAGATATGAATGGCTGATTTTTGTGATCATTTCTACCCTAATATCTATAATTTGTTTTAAAACCCTCAAATTATAAATGATAGGCCAGGCAGGTTAAAATATGCTACTTTGGAAGCCATATTGTTTCCTGAGATTCATTCTCCCCATTTCTATTGAATATTATATGGCATGCCAACTTGCGAAACCAACCTTTTTGCCATCTTTAGGCATACGTTGATAAAAAGGAATTGCATGAAACTCTAGGATCTGCAGAAAGACAAATTTCCAGTCTTCTGGGAAAACAAAATTGTAAAAACAAACGCAAGAAATGCCTGACAAGCATACTTGTATCCAGAAGAAGCATGAGCAAGAACAATGCGTGACTTGTTCTCTATGATGGATCTTAACTCCCGTCTTTCTGCCTCAAGCAACATATAGCTATAAAATTGATCCTGAAGTAAAATAAGTGTAAGCTATTCAGTAAGAACACTTGAAACAATTTAAAAGAAACAACAAAGACCTATGCAGAAAACTGCAATTTCACAAATCATAAATTCGGTAACTAGTGGAAAAACCCGTAGAAATTCAAAACAAAAAAATGTTTCACTTGGTTCATCTCTCAAATAATTTCACTTAATAATGTTTCTATGACAAGGAAAAATTAGGAAAATGTACTTTCTCCTTCAATAGAAGTAAAAAATGCTAGAAGCAAGTCTTAAATATTATATTTCCACCCCCTTAAACAAGTTCAAATTCCAAAAGATCATTGCATCTCTATGTTACCAAGTTGCTATGCTAATTCTAAAGTTCAATAAAGAAAGAAATAGTGAGACAAAAAGAAATTAAATATTAGTAGTCATGTTAAAAAAGAGTGAAGTCTACAGGGCATAGTAGCACAAGAAGGCTAGAAACAATCCCCACTGCAAGCTCCGCTACAATAACTAAGGATAGGCTCCTAATATTATCCAATCACATTGGTACGCAGAGATAGTTCAGTATATTCCAAGATGCTCATAGCTAGCATTAACATTACTAAGAAAATTTGAAAAGAAAAAGGAACAAAGTGAATCAAAGGTCACACTGAATGGTAAAAGACTTTTTAATATTTATTTATAGAAATGAATAACATCTTGAAAAGCAAATAAAAATATAAAAAGTCCTATAGAATTTTTTGGCAGATCTGCTTTCCTTCTAAAATTAGCTTTTGGCAAACAACTATTGCTTCTGTATAGAAAATTGATTGCATGAATGACCTTGGGCAATATTCTTGATTCATTTTGCACCATATAATGCCAATATAAAATTTATTTTCTTCAGTAAGTTTCTGAATCAAAATAAAATAATTGAGTTAAGAGCCTTTAAAGATTTTTTATAGCAGTTGCTCCACTGAACCAGAGTTTTTCCATAGCTAGAAAACTGTCAAAAGGTGTAAAAAGACATAAAATTTCAATTCTGTATAATTCAGTTGATTACTTGATTAAATTTCTTAGTCCATTTCAGCTGAAGTGGTTCCCACAGAGTTAGAAGCCTATAAAGCTGTTGACAAACTCAAAAACAAAAGAGGACTTCTAGTTCTTGGACAAAAGCCTTTCCAGTTCTGTTTAATGAGATCTATTCTAGTGCCAGGCAAGAATCTCTCTCTCTCTCTCTCTCTCTCTCTCTCTCTAAGGGAGGTCTATTCTAGTGGTTCTATCTTGCTCTTGCTCTCTCTCTGCATGTGTGTGTGTGTGTGTGCTGGTGTACCACTGTTATTTCCGTAGAAATCTAGAGTCTAAGGTTTGTGTATAATTTGAGAAAGAATTCCGTTCAATTATTTATTCTATTGCAATGTTTTCATGTAAGAACCCTTCAAGGCTCTAACTAGTGAATTGACTATGCTTGTTTTTGAGTTTTTATAGTTTTACAATTTTTTTGTGTTTTTGAGATGGTTTGACATAAAAAGCAATACATATGCTGAAATAAAACTTCTGAAATTTGTAAACTAAATACTAAAGAACGAAACAGAAGATTTCAATTATTCTTCTTCATTATTTCATAGAAGAAAAACTTGTTATAATCAAATGGCATATCCGGATAGTGGAAGAAGCCCTTTTATTAAGTGATGGCAGAAAAAGCAAGTCAAGAATATAAACCCTTCACTAATCAGCAGCAAAACTTCAAGAGATGATGTCAAACCCTGTTGTAGCGCTAAGCGTTCCTCCTTATAATTTTTATTGAATTTTTTGTTGTCTCTTTCAACAAAACCAAACTGTATACGGAAGAGTAGGTTGGGCAGATGAAAAACCAGCAAAAAAAAATGATTTCGAGCCACTATAAACAGCCAATAGCTTCTCAATCCAATGCCCTCAATCTGCCATAAAATATGCCTTCAATCTATCAATAAATTTTGAAATTTATTTCTCCAATCAATACAATGTTGACTTCTATATGAAGCCAACCTAATAAGCGATATCGGGTGAATATTTTACACCCTCTAACTACTGATACAAAGAAGCAACGCTCTGCAATGCTGATAAGCTCAGAACTCTATTGAAACCCTTAGTTTCTCACAAACTCCAATGCTCTAGAGAAAGGATATCAAATCAAACAATAACATAATAATGAGAATGAGCTCTTAAGTCCCTTTTATTCTTTTCTTGTGAGAGCTCAAACACTTTCCTGGCCAATGTGGGATAAAAGATTTATTTCCCACTTTTAATTTTTACTTAAAACTCCATAGTCGGTGCTCAAATAATTCTTTTAAAATTAATTGTTCACTTGGCTCCATCTATGATAACTTGACCCTTCACTTAAGTTACTTAAGTTATAATATAAAATTATATGATAGCTTAATAATATAAGCTCAAAACTATTAATATTTATTTTAGCCAAATAAATATTAATATCTCAATTATTACTCATCAGCTCTGCATGTCGTCTAAACTGAGAGATGACATGATCAAACCGTATACGCCCATACTGCCTTCAATCTATCAATAAGTTCTGAAATTTATTTCTCCAATCAGTACAATGTTGACCTCTATATGAAGCCAACCCAATAAGCAATATCGGGTGAATATTTCACACCCTCAAACTACTGCTACAAAGAAGAAGCAATGCTTTGCAATGCTGATAAGCTCAGAACTCTATTGAAACCCTTGGTTTCTCACAAAATCCAATGCTCCAGAGAAAGGATATCAAATCAAGAAATCAACACAATAATGAGAATGAGCTCTTAAGTCCCTTTTATTCTTTTCTTGTGAGAGATCAAACACTTTCCTGGCCAATATGGGATAAAAGATATATTTCCCACTTTTAATTTTTCACTTAAAACTCCATAGTTGGTGCACAAATAATTCTTTTAAAATTAATTGTTCACTTGGCTCCATCTATGATAACTTGACCCTTCACTTAAGTTACTTAAGTTATAATATAAAATTATATGATAACTTAATAATATAAGCTCAAAACTATTAATATTTATTTTACCCAAATAAATATTAATATCTCAATTATTACTCATCAACTCTGCATGTCATCTGAAGTGAGAGATGACATGATTAAGCCGCATATGACCATACCCCATTTCTAAACATAGCAGGGGTCTCTCTCTGAGCCTCTCAAAACTTACTATAAATAAAAAATGTGTTATAAATAGCAACTACTGCATACGGAGTCCTGGAGACCTCGAACGAAAGCCAAACCTACAAAACTCTGACCACTGAAGAAGATGCATCCCTCAAAAGACCCTCTAACCACGCTATATTAGCCTACAAAGGTCAGAATGATAGGCTAATCATCCAAAATCTAAGTCTGCTAAAAATGGGGACATTACAGTCCACCCCTCCAGAAATTGCTTGCCCTCAAGCAATCTCAACAATAAATAAACTCCTCCACCTGGATCCCAAGTGAAGACATGTATAGTGTCCCTGTTGTCACCAAACAACTCCTGTAACATTGGCACATCGAACTAAACCTGCTGAATCAACTCATCCTCGCCATCAAGTGTTACTGGAGTAAGAATCTCGAGTGGAAGCAACTCAAAGCATTGATCTTTTTTTCTTCCAAACATGGCACAAGATATGTTGTCAAACAAATTGTCTATCACACATGCCACTGAACCGTGCATTTGAAATAAATCGTGTACACGAGGACTAAAAGTGAGACTACAAGTAATCCACACCATGTACACACTGCGATACTCCCCAATAAACCCAGATTGGAATCCTGATGCACCCATTTATTCCAACCTCCACACTCAATGCTCAACTGAATGTCGGGATCCCAATTCACTCTGTAGAGTACTCTATCCAAACCAGGTGACATCAACATAAGACCATTGTACATTACAACCAAGTCAACCCTAACAAAGGAAGAAGCATTCCACCAGTTGGAACAATCCCTAGATCCCATATAGCCAATATGGAAGTCTTCCAAAATGAACATCCTCAGACTTCTACAGCTCAACTCTGATCCCAACTTCACCATACCAGAAGTGATGAAGCCAACCAATAGGACCCACCCAAACTGCAGTGCTAACCCTAATGCCAATTGGGTCCCAATGCAACTGAGACTCACATCCATCTGTATTGTGGAGATAAGAACTCTTGAAGGTGTCTATATCACAACTACTATCTCCATCCTCTGCTAATTTGCCATGGATGTGATGACTCTGCAAGTAGCCCCCCACCAACTTGCAACTATTGATTCCATCTACTGAAGATGGTGAATACCCATCCCACAAAGGATGGTATAATCCCGAAGCCAATCTACACCGACACATCATCAAGTCCCCCACACATAGATCAAAAGAAAAATGATGAGCACTCATTGTGTAGTTACGAAAGAAAGCTCCAATCTTTGTCAATGGCTCATTACTGATAACTCAGGAATCGGAAGATGGCTCCAATCTCAGACCCCGAACAGCTAATTGGGAAGGGCCTCTGGAAAAACTCTCTACAAACCCAATCACAAAATCTCTATGAGGGAGCATTGTGGTCAGAATATCTACAATCGCTCCCACCAATTGCCGAATCTCACGAGAACCTCGCATGAGAGTACCCTTAGTGACTCCAAATGGTCCCTCCTGCAACTCTAGACTATCAAGCAGGTACTCAATAAACATATCTGTGAAGTAGAAATTATATGAAGTAGAATTAACCCGTTCCCCTACAATCCACAGCTAATCCCTCTGATACTGTGACACAACAACTGTTTATCGCCATTAGCTATATGAGATGAAGTAACCGATTTGTTTCCAAGGGAGCTAAACGAATCAACATGAGAGCCATACTCCCAACCAGATGACACTGTACCAACCCTCTGCAAAGATGATGTAGTGTCGTCTACCAACACACACAACTCTCAGGAGAAACCACCATTGCCATACAAGGGCTCTTAATGACCTATCCTGCATCATCTGACAATGCGCTAACTACTGGAGAACCTGATATAGCAAGAGGCTCTTTGCAGCTCTCAGTCAAAGTTCTCATCCCAACTAAGTCTACTGCACCTAAATCTGTGATGGATGTAGCCACATCCTCACTATAACCCGTGGATATCAACTCATCACCAATTGCCACTGTAGGAAGTTGAACTGAATCTGTAGCTGGTGTAGACTATACTCGGCTCAACTCTACGATAACCTCATCAAACTGTAACTACAACTCCTAAAGAGTAAGGTGGGTGCTCTCTAATATCTATGTAATCGCCTCAAGCTCACGGGTGAGCTTAGCTAGCTCCTCTTCCTTTCCCATCAACGCATTGTAGCAAGTGCAACCCACTTGAGAAGGTAATCCCTGTCAGGTAATAACTGCAAATAGTTATGTTGCATTATCCTGACAGTTGCTTGAAGTGAATGGATCTCTACAAGGGAAAGTCCACTACCACTATGCTCATCCAACATAGGAGTACCCCAACTACATATGGCTTACATCTGACGGGCAACATCAGAATGCTCAATAGCTATGGCAATCTGACTGTCACTCACTTTCAGTTGCCTAATCAAATGATATCTCTGAACTCCCTACCTCCCATGTAAGCTCTCTGGCCCACAATCCACACTATGAGAGGAAGTTGTATCCTCAATGCTCACCTCATGATCAACAACATCATGTGTGCTACCATCTCTGCACACATCAACAACCAAGGTACTGCTGCTAAGCACCTCAACAAATGCCTCATCTAATAAAGTGGAAGCTTCTGCTACAAAAGGGTCCTCACACTCTCTTACTTACAATATAATTGTAAGTCCCTGCAAGTCGCGATCCTGGGACCCATTACCACCCAATGAATTCACTCATTTATTTTCTAGTCTAATATGAAGCATCAAACTCGTTGAAGCGTAAGTCTTCCTCATTAATAACATCAGTAGTACCCAAATCATGAGTACCAACATCATCCACCTGTAAAACCTTTGCTACCTTATGCAGGTGCAAACATAACTCACTGCTGTCATAGAAATCAGAATTATTAGAGCTTGCATTTTTTGTGCAATCCTCAAAATTATCACTCTCATAATGCGAGTCAAGACTCAAAGTGATACCAATAGCATCCTCCATGCTTGCCTTGACATCAACACCATTGCTAGGCTCAAACAAAGGACTGTTGTCATACAATTCAGTACCTATACCATTAAGATCTTCATTGCAACCAATCGATGTAGGGCTGCCATCAATTGATGGCAATCATGGAAATGTTGGGATTCAATGTAATATCCCCAACTAGGATATTGTCTCAAATCTGATTTGGGCTATCAATCTTGGATGTTTAACTTTTTGTCAAACATTTATTTTCAGATTGTATTTGCTTGCTTGAAATGGCTTTAAATTAAGTTTAAATGCTAGCAAATGATTATTAAAATATCTAGGCAAAGAACTAAAATGCAAATGCAATTTTTTTTTACCATTTGACTGCATACATATGATTTCTACATTTAAAATGTGCACCTACAGCCAATGGACATTTTAGCAAATAGTTGGCATGCAACCTCATGATTTAACATTAACTGAAATGAATAACTGCAGCAAAGGCATCTCCTCAAACAGTTATTGTGCAACCTTATATCTATGGACAAATTATCTTTTGCAATTCAATTACAATGATGAACAATACTTTGAAAAAATTTATAAATATCAAAATATCAAAACCTGAGACTGATTGCAAGCACGTATAAACACTCCAGATTGTACTGCAGCCCTCTAGTAATGATCTCTGATTTGTCTCTATGTCTCACAACTTCTGAAGAAGGCACCAAACAGCAGGAATGTGCCTCATAGATGTCAAATGCTGCCTCAAATAATCAGACGCAGCCTCTAAAATAACTGCCACTGCTCTATTGATGAATGGCGGCTCTCTAAACCCCAAATGCAAACCTCTAAAAGGCTGTAATTTGCACAAAATACAGTCCTCTATCCTTGCAATTATATCTGATATGAAACTCTTAATCCTGAAGAGCACACGATTATACTGAGAGGGGGGGGGTGAATCAGTATAATAACGTTTTTTATTTAAAAACTTTTATTAAAAATCACTTCAAATACTCAAATAAACAATTATGCACATGAACACAATATTTACGTGGAAACCCAATATGGGAGAAAACCACAAAATAATTTGTTTTTATATAAACTTGTTCTTTTACAATGTTTTGTAGGCACCAACCTACTAGAGGCTCCAACCCCTATGTTTATGAGCACCGACTCACTGGAAGCTCCAACTCCCACACTTCGCAGGCACCGACCTACTAGAAGCACCAACTCCCCCTGACTGAATTCTAAGAACCAATTCACTGATTTCAAAACTTTCTTCCACCTTGATACTGTTGCTTTCTTCAACTGATGATGGATGCAATTTAATCTCTTTAGTCAGCCAATAACTCTCCCTTTTTCATCTTCAAAATAATACCTTTATAACTGTAAATGCATAATATATATATCAGATTAAAATCTGAATATATAATTATTTAATTCTTTTATTTTTTATCATATTTACTGCTCTTCTCTTTTCTCTTTCACTTGCTGACTTATTTTTCACTTTCAAAATAAGATTGAATATATATACATTCAAATTATTGAATGAAACATTATGTCCCCTTATTTTAAAAGTTATGACTTTTAAAATCGAAAAGGTGTCTTTTATAAAATATTATTAACTTTAAAAGATAAGTTAATATCCCCTTTTTTAAAACAAAACTTTAATCTTCTTATTGCCGACAAGTCTCAAATATTTCAAACCTTCGATAATGTTTATTTGAACTTTTGATATTAAGCCAAAATACCTTCGATAATATCATACACGTCTGAAGATTATTATAAACCTTCGACACTTTGTTAACTCATAATGCTTGCCGTCTGCTGTATTATATTCAAATCGTATGTTGCCATAAGTCTTCGATTACAGTTCTCAACACTTGATCGCTGCATATATTTGATGTTATAATAACCTTCGATGGCGTCTTCTGTCTGTAGATACGATCTTCATAATACACGTTCTCTGCTGCTGATTGTGAGCCGCTTCTACACCTATCTTCCCTTGAGGGCTCCTTGTTTCTCCTCGACCTAGGTAAGTTTCATCTTGAGGTAATGTTTGCTGTATAAAATATTGTTAACGTTGCAAATATCTTTGGTCTCAAACAACCTTCGATATCTATTGTATACGATATATAATATCTGTCGTCTTTATATGTGCTTTATTTATTGTCGTTCTCTGATGTATGTATTTTGTCTCTGCTTTCATTCTTCAACGCTGTGTATGTACATATCATCCATATACGTCCTTCTCTGCTGTAGGTATTGCTCTGTTATATACATTTTGTCTCTGCTATATATTGTTATATATATCAATATTATCTATACTGTTATATACTTCTGAGTTATATAGCAGTATATATTAATATATATCAATATTTTCGCTGAACTGTTATATACTTCTGAGTATATCTCTGAGTGTATCTGTATTATTTTGTCTCTGCTGTTTGTCGTTTATATATATCTTGGTATCTTCTTGATACTTCCTTCGACATATAATATTTAATGCTGCATAAAATTTTCAACCTTCGATATAATTTGATCCTTTGATAATCTTTTTAAAATGGCATATATATGTTGATATAAAAAACCTTCGATATATGATATTGTCTTCGATAACATATATTGCCTTTGATAACATATATATCATATATTACCTTCGTCAATTGCTGCATACGTATGACGTTTTCAAATTGGTCTTCAATCTTTAAACAAACTTTGAAAGACATCAACCGCTGCGTTGCCGCTGCTATATCCATCTCTATTCACCAGTGGCATACGATATCACAAATGCGATGCATATTGGTTCACTGTTGTCGACGGTATCTTTATGATGTATGTATAAAAAACATCTTTTATATATGCTGTATTCATCTTTGTATATATGTTGTATTCATCTTTGTATATGCATCATGCTTCTGTATATGTATCAATAGCAATATGATTTACTATTTACTGTATATCAACATGATATAAATCTGAATGTACTGAATAAACATACTGAGATGTATGTATAAATCTCTGTTTGCTGTTGGCTTCATATATAAATCTCTGTTTATGATATATGTATGCATATCTTTTGTATATGTCTGTATACACTGTTCTAATATGCTTGCTATATGGTATAGTATTCTTTTTGACATCAATGACAATTTTCCATCACTCTTCACAAATTGTTCACCAATTTTAACACAATCTAAACCTCTGGATGAGATTAATGCTGGCACAATTCACTGGCAGAGATCAACCAATTCAAAGCGCAAAATACTTAGAAGAATTCCCAATTCTCCCAGCGTTCAAACACTAAAACCCTTGGCTCCAACATTCATCACAAATTCATAAAATAACAAATGCACAAGTAACATCATGAAAAAGAACTCATGTGAGTCTTTTATAACTTTTGTGGGAGAACTCACACACTTTTCCCGCCAATGTGGGATAAATAGATATACTTTTCTTTTTAATAATTCATTTACTCCAAAACTTTTAATTAATACCTTGGCTTAGGCTTCTATGAATTAATTAAATAAATGGCCCTTTCCCATGATGACTCAACCCTCAGCTTAATTGAAATTATAAAGTTAAATTAATGATTTAATAATAATTTGGCCACCAAAATAATAATAACTCCCAAAATACTTATCCTTTTAATATGTCGTCTGAAATAGGAGTCATGCCTATTATTTCCCCACGTGACCAAATGCACTTTCCAAAAATGGAAAGGTTTCTTCTCAAACAACATCAGGCTTACTATAAATAGTAAACGTGGCAAAATTATAGCAAATGAAGTCCAAATGATGCCAAATGAAAGCCTAAGCAAAGTATACTGAATCCTAAAGTAGATGCCCATTGAAAGAGACTCTCTGTCCATCCTCGTTAGCCTACGAGGGCCACATGATAGGCTAATCCATCCATAGTCATAGTCACGCTAAAAAGGGGACATGACACTCAATGTAGTTGTCCTCAAACAAATCAATTATAACCTCATGCCTTTGTGAAGAGTCTCTTTTGTCATGCGTATAAGAAACACTAGTGGCTGCTCCACCAAGCAAAGGTTCAACTTCCGTATCCACCTTCTTTCCCATTGTTTCTCTTGCATGGATAAAATCATTTAAATTAGAGCTTGTTTTTCCTTCTTCACAAATAAGGGATCTAGAATCTTAGGATGTTGTAGAAGCCTTGACAAATTTCTATCGTAATCCCGTAATGCATGCATGAGCTTTGGCATAAAAACCTGTATAGTTTTTGTTGACCTTGTTTTACCCATGATTTACACAACATCTCTGTCCTATATGCAAAATGCCTCCCCCGCAAGATGGCAAGAAACCACTCTGATACCAATGTAAGAACCCTTCAAGGCTCTAACCAATGAACTAACTATACTTGTTTTTGGGTTTTTATTGTTTTCCAATTTTTTTTTTTGGTTTTGAGATGGTTTGACATAAAAAACAATACATATGTTGAAATAAAACTTTTGAAATGTGTAAACTAAATACAAAGGAATGAAACAAAAGATTTCAATTATTCTTCTTCATTATTTCATAGAGGAAAAACTTGTTACAATCAAATTGCATATCCGGATAATGGAAGAAGCCATTTTATTAAGTGTTGGCCGAAAAAGCAAGTCAAGAATATAAACCCTTCACCAATTAGCAGCAAAACTTCAAGAGATGATGTCAAACCCTATTGTAGTCCTAGGCGTTCCTTATAATTTTTATTGAATCTTTTTGGTGCCTCTTTCAACAAAACCAAACTGTATATGGAAGAGTAGGTAGGGCAGATGAAGAACCAACAAAAAGCAATGATTTCGAACCACTATAAACAGCCAATAGCTTCTCAATCCGATGCCCTCAAATCTACCATAAAAGTATTCAATCTATCAATAAATTCTGAAATTTATTTCTCCAATCAGTACAATGCTGACCTCTATATGAAGCCAACCCAATAAGCAATATCGGGTGAATATTTCACACCCTCAAACTGCTGCTACAAAGAAGCAACGCTCTCCAATGTTGATAAGCTTAGAACTCAGCTGAAACTCTTCGTTCCTCACAAACTCCAATGCTCCAGAGAAAGGATATCTTATCAAGCAATCAACATAATAATGAGAATGAGCTCTTAAGTCCCTTTTATTCTTTTCTTGTGAGGGCTCAAACACTTTCTTAGCCAATGTGGAATAAAAGATATATTCCTACTTTTGATTTTTCACTTTAAACTCCATAGTTGGTGCACAAATAATTCTTTTAAAATTAATTGTTCACATGGCCCCATCTATGATAACTTGACCCTTCACTTAAGTGACTTAAGTTATAATATAAAATTATATTATAACTTAATAATATAAGCTCAAAACTATTAATATTTATTTTACCCAAATAAATATTAATATCTCAATTATTACTCATCATCTTTGCACACTGTCTGAACTGAGAGCTGACATGATCAAGCCGCATACAACCATACCCCAATTCTAAAAATAGTAGGGGTCCCTCTCCGAGTCTCTCAAAACTTACTATAAATAGAAAAACATGCTATAAATGGCAACTACTGCATATGGAGTCTTGGAGACCTCAAACGAAAGCCAAATTTGCAAAACTCTGACCACTGAAGTAGATACATCCCTCAAAGGACCCTCTAACCACGCTATATTAGCCTACAAGGGTCAGAATGATAGGCTAATCATTTAAAATTTAAGTCTGCTAAAAATGGGGACATTACATTTCAACAAACAGATCAACACTTCTAACTACAAGTTATTTAATTAAAGACATCAGATTTCCACGATCCATAATATTGATTACAACTAGTTTTTGGATTCAACTGCATAAAATTTATTTTGTATCAATGTTTTGGATCACACTCCATGATCCATTTTTTAACCTCCTCGGCTCTCTCTCATCCTAATGAAGGATCACAGAGTGTGATCTGAAACGTTCATACAAAATAAATCTCACGTAATCAAATTATAAACTAATTTTTCTGAATACAAGTCATTTCTTTTTGATGCAGTAATACATTGAATTTACCAACTCCTTATATACGTGAGCCCTAAATCCACTGGTTTACTTCCAAGAAAGAAGATTTAATGATAGAAGCTAATTACAATTTTAACTTTCACCTTCAATAATGTTAAAAAGGCATGAAATGCAGCTAGAAATTTCATATTTTGTGCACTGCAACAATTCATTTTATATTTAGTTCAGGATAAGGATTAAGGAGCACCTTTGTAAATCCAGGACTTGCAATTACCATGCAACGGACAATAGTAAAATCAGAGTGCCTAAGAGCTGCCTGAAATATAGCACAGTAAGTTATATATCAACTTAAGAATCGGAGAAGAAACAATTAAACCCATTAAACATTGAACCATATGGTAAATAAAAACGTCACCTGCAAAACATTCTCAAAAAATTTGTTCAAAGCCTGCCCATCCATAACACAATATTAGTATCCAAGTGGGTGCCTTTCATGTATGGATGATCAAAATATGAATGCTTAGACATAGAAACAAAGCTTTAGTTAGCTACAACAAGAAACAAATATGGCATTGTAGAGTTTGGATAAAGAATATCAAACACATGTTACCGAATAAAGGATTCATGTGACAAAACTGGAATCAGGAACTAAAGCAGACCTTTAAACAAGGGTCTCTGGTAGTGCTAATGGCTTGACAGATGGAGGCCACCATCTAAACACATTTTCCTGTTATATAACTGGCTTGAGAGGTGACTAGAATCCTTTAAACATTTGAGATGGACCTATAACTAGGTGGATGTGAATCAGATCTACAAATGTTCCCCAGAAATCTGCCACTCACTAGATTCCTTAATAGTTTAACTTTGATAGACCAACCGTGATTAACTTTGTTGAATAGCATTTTTGTGTTCTATTGAGCAGAATTATTGGAGAGACAAATTCTAAATGTTTATTCTGCAGCAAATCGATTTTGTTTCAAATTCAAATGGCTAACTGCCAAAGCTGAAAACTTTAAAGGAGATTATCCAATAACAATGCCATCATGCTTGCCATTTGACAAAGCTTTTGTGCGCATTGAATGGTTTGAAAACCTGGATTTATCATCACCAGAAAACAATGATGTCAAAATGTAATGTCCCCTTTTTGAGCAAAACCATTTTATGAACAATTAGCCCAGTTTCTGAGTTTTCCTGTATGCTATTTGAAGAGTAAGGGAGAACTCCAAAGTTCTTGGTGAGCATGGGTTCAGTTTAGTGGGATTGTTTTTTGAAGAAATGAACTTAGTTCGTGATAGAAGCATAAATCTTCAAAAAGCCCGATTTTTGCAATTTAAAAAAAATCTCCGACAGAAATGATTTTTTCCCAAAACATCGTGAAATCAGCTGCAATTGTCCATGATTTTTAAGGGTCTAAATTGCAGAAAAATCATGAAAACACATGGAAAACACATTTACAGCCCACCAACCCGTAGTGAAACCCTTACTGTGCAAAATCATTATTTAATTGGGTTTTTTCATTGATTTTTAACACAGAACTAAGCATTGGCTGTTGGGACATGGCTCACCAATGACCATCAAAGATTTGCTATTTTTCACAAGTTGCTGCGGTAAATTGCAGGTAGATGACCTTGAATGGATGATAATTTCTAATAGATGTTAAGCAAATTAAAATAGAGACACATTCCTTGGTATGCTTCTACATTTGATGTTAAGGACATTGGCACGGAATGGTTAAGAGATGTGTTTCTTCTTTCTCAGTATTCCACATTAGTGTCATTTGCCTCAGGCTCGTAGTAATGCTTTTCATGTATATAAAACCAAAGACACAATTTAGTGGTAGACAGTATCATAAATACTAAGGCTTTCTATTTTTAACATTTTTGAACCTTCTAAGAATACTTGCCAAAAGTAAATACATAAAGCCACTTAATTGAAATGAAACTCTACTGGCTTGATATCAACCTAAAGAGGTTTGTTTTCTTGGAGTTTTTGCGATCCTAACTATTCAAAATTATTTTAACATTCCAATTGTCAACAAAAATACCAAAGTGGTTGCTTAAACTTTAAATTATCAAAGGTTAGGTTGGGACTTCCTTTTCAGATGCTAATGAAGTGTGAGAATTTGAAATATTAATGACAAGCAGGTAGGATAGTGACAATGGTATAATCAAGTGGGAAGAAAAACTATATACATAAATGTATATAGACATTGTGGATCCAGAAGCAAAATGGTTCCATCAGAAAGATAAAAATAAGCTTGTAGTGTTGAATAAAATGAAGTCTAGCAATATTTTATATCAAAATGAAGGACAGTTTAAGTTATATTTAAAGATCTTCTATATTCTGCAGGCTTAATGTTTTTTTAATGGGTGAAAAATCGATGCTGAAATGCATGCCCTACAATTGTTAGGGAACCAAATTTCATTTAGGCTCTCTATATACATAGAGGTTTAGAACCTCTAAGGAACCAAATTTCATTTAGGCTCGCCATATACATAGAGGTTTAGAACCTCTAAGGCCTATCAGGACAACTAATATGTGCCCTGAGAGAAGTCATGCCCTAGTATTGTGGGCTTATCTTAATTCCTCTAAAGCAAGCCTTATATATGTTCTGTTTAATGATCCAGATAGATTTCAGCAGCAACTATCTCATTGAAAGGGAATATTCCTCATGCCTTGAGTTTTCATTGAAACTTGTACCTATAATCTCTCAAATTCTCAAGTCAAAGTACATCAATATTTTTAACTCCATCATCCACTTATACATGAGATCAAGAAAAATTAGATTAATGGTATTAGCTAAAATTGTGACTTAAATAGTTGTTGTCTTCTTTTGTACTAACAGGTCCTTATTATCTAAAGGAAAAATATTTAACACTCCTTACAAATCTGCTCAAATAGTTATCAATGAGAACATTTCAATATCATTTATGATCTTTGAGATGTAAGATTATGGTTCAAAAGCATTTTCTATTACTCTATCCTAAGCTATTTGATTCAAAACTATTAACTTCAAAATTGCTTCGTCATATAATTTTTCTCTCTTAATACAATTCTCTTCACATTGCTCTAGAAATTGCAAGTACTTCTAAATCACAAAAATGAGCCAATTGATTCCTGTTTTGTAATTTATGATGTTTTCTTAGAAAAGGAAAACTATATTTTTAATTGCCTTCTTGAGCCTGCAGATTTTGAGATCCTGGAAGACGACTTAGGGAGTCATAAGGTTGAACAACTTAGGAAAGCCTCTAAAACCATGAGCTTCGTCATCATGACATGCAACCCTCTAGCATAGCTCTATTTGCAGTAGCAAGAGTCATTGGCTACGTTTAATTCTTTGGAGCTTTGTGCTTAGATTATAGGTTAACTTTGTACAAACTATATTGTAATTGAAATTCTGTCAACTATAATCATCTAGTTATTATTTATGCACTATGGAACATGCTTTGTGGCATTGTGCAATGCAATGTATCAATGATATGAATATAAACAACAAAATCCTATTTTCTATAACTCATGGATTAAACTCTATTTTATTTGCTCCCTACATCTCTATGCTATTGAAATGCCCTTAAATTTATTTTTTTTGAAGTAGTTTTTGGTTTTTTCTACAGTTTTTTACATTTATTTTAAATCCATTTTTTTCCCATTTTTTGCCGTATTTTTCAAAAAATCTTACACCTTTGGTTTGCTGCCTTTTTCTCGAATGATTTTTTATGATTTCCTAATTGATTTCTAACTTTTGGGGGGCTCTCCAAACTTCTTGGAGGAGTGGGCTATTTTAGTGAACCACTCGGTTGCTTCTAATCATCATCCTAAGTCTTCAACATCATCTTGGTATGGTCAAAACCCGATCTCCACGTCATTCTGGTACTTCCCGCATTTTGGATATATTAATTTAATTATTCACTTAAGTTGTCTTATATTGAATTATTAAAAAGGCAGCTTAGCGTAATGATTCTTTAAAAAGGTGTTGTAAGCAAGCTCTCAAGTTGTAATAATTCTTTAAAATTACATTGTAAGCGAGCTCTAAAGTTGGATGAATAAGGAAAGGGGCCTATTTACACATGATAAATTATTATTATGTTTCAAAAAAGTCCTATGGAGGCAAAATGAATTATTGTTTTAAAAACTGGTTATTTCCCTCTAGAAAAGTTATAAAAGGAGGATGTGGTCTCATTTGTGAGGTTAGACTTGGAAAATGTCATTTGCTTTTGTTTTTGGAGAGAACCTGAGTTTTCCCAAAACTTTTTGAGGACAAAAACCCTCTTGCAGTTTCTAGTTTTGGTGACAAAAACCCCGCTAGCCGATTAGAGTGGTTTCTAATAGAGATCACAAATGAGCTGCAAAGTGAAGCATTAGTTTTGGGTCTCAATCATGGAGGTTTTTGATGTCTTTTGCAGGAGTTTGTACGTTAGTACTTCATGTGATTGTCTCGTGTATCTTTAGCAAAGTATGAAGACTCTTTGAGCAAGCTGTCCACTATTTAGGTAGATCGTACCTCTCATTTCTAGGTCATACATCCATTGCTAGCTGTGCTGTGTGGGTATAAATTCTAAGTTTGTTCTCCTTAATGTTGTTTGGAGTCACCATCCAGATGCCATCAAAATCCATACCTCTAAAAGGGGATCATATTTGAGGAGTTTGCTGGTCATACCATATAGTATAGGCCATACAAGTGGTTGTAGGAAGGTGTGGATCTTGCTAGCCAAAACGCTTGGTAATTTGGCTTGGTCTCCCCTTATTTGGTGGTGTTGAGATCTTTCAAACCTATTCCACATTATCTGGCATTGAACTTTGTTGATTTGAGATGTTATATTGATATTTGAGGTGCTAGACCTATTATAACATTGTCATAACAGACTTGCATATGTCTAAATCCAATTTCCAGACTGATGCATGCTCCCTAGGGTGTGTGGATGAAGTTACTATGTTCGTCTTGGTGTGCTGAATGCGAGTTGATTCAGTTTTCTGGGTGATTTCCTCGCCGTACAGCCCTGTTGCAGTGTGTTTCAAGGCATTATCAAACCTACACTAGCTTATTCCTCATCATTCACATAAGGTATATTGCTATTGTTTCATAGTTGGGTGGTTTGTTCATGATATTTGGATTATTTCTGGGTGTTGAAGCAGTTAGTTATTATCAGCATTTCATATCAGCAGTTATTCTCAAACAGTGCTTATAATGCAGATGAACTAACATCGTAACACTTTGAATGGTCATACTGCCAAAGAACTAATCTTTCTATGCATTTTATGTTGTAAACACTGGATGGTACATCATGGTAGTATTGCCAGTGGGTTTCTTTATTGCTCACTGATGTATGTACTTACACAACTGAACAAGTGGTCATATTGTGATTATCCCTCAACATTGAATAAGTGGAAGAGAGTTTTGCTCAATCTTCTGTAGCCACTCACCACTGAATAAGTGGACAAGATGTTTGCTCATTAATTTGTACTCACTCACCACTAAAAAAGTGTAAGAGATGTTTTCAGTTATTGCTTAGCACTCCATTAAATAAGTGAAATTGGCCAGATTTTTACCAAGTGCTTTTCCTTTTCATGTTGCAAGCATTTTTGTTAATTGTATAGTCCTAAACATTGTATGCCTTCACCTTGTCCATCTCATGAACTGGATGTTCAGAAAGTCAAAAGGACATTCCTTTGTATCTCATTTTAGTTGTACAAATTTTTAAAAATAAAATAAGGGGTGCTTATTACAATGGTCTCAGAGATGGTGATCTTGCCAACCTATTTATCCAACACTGTCATGCAGCTTGCTCTCTACAAATGCCAGTGAAAGAGAGCTGAAATACTATAACAGAGAACAAAAAAGATTATATTATCAGTTGCCAAAGACTCTAGTAGAAGACATTTTTTTAGGACTCTTAGTTGCACGTACAAATCCTACATTTGAATTTTCATTAAGAAATATGTTAAAGAAAAACATGGGTATAACCCATCCAGATAGTCTAATGCTAGAGTCGAAAGAAAGTTTGATGTTATGCCTGACATGATGTCACTGCTTCTTGCCAAAATGAGTCAAAATGTGCATCATGCATCCCCAATTTAGAATGAGAAGGTACTTCTAACACTAGCAATCAACAAAACAATAGTGGTCACACTATTGGAGTAGTTGTGGATCTGTTCCTAGACCTCTCCTACCCACATTCCCCCGTAGGTACAAATCGCTCAAGGAATTCCTATGGAAAATGAAGTGAAGGCAAGTTACCCAAGGTATGTGACACCTCAATTAGAGATTTGAGACATTTTGTCTCTTGATAAGTTGATGAATCATAAAAAGAAGAGAGGTGGTGGAAGAGTAGAGAACAAACATCTTGTTGTTCAGAGAAGTTATCAACAAGTTCTAGGGAAGGTGACCCTTGCTCATTCTCATGGGAATGATAAGTTCATTGCTCATTCTTGGGTCCAAAAATTGGACAACTTTTTGTCCTTAGAGACCAATGTCAGAAGAAAAGGCAAACAAAGTAGCCACATCACACTTAGATGGAGTAGCCCATGAACGGTGGTACAAGGCTCAGTAACCCAAGGCCATAATCTTATTGCCTCCTACGAAAAGTGATCCTTGCTTATTTTCATGGGAGTGACAAGTGTATTGCTCGTCCTTGGGTCCAAAGTTGGACAACTTTTTGTCCTTGAGTCTAATACCAAAAGAAGAGGCAATCAAATTCACCATATTGCACTTAGATGGAGTGGCCCATCAATGGTGGTACCAAGGCTTAGTAAAACTCAAGGCCATAATCTTATTGCCTTCTACAAGGAATTTTACCAATAAACTCATTAAGATGTTTGACAAGGACCTTGAATTGCAGTTCAGAGAACTGGAACAATTGAAATAGCAAAGGTTGGCCAATGCCTATATTGTCGAGTTTTAGAGGCTTTTTATGATGATGCCTATCATTTTAGAAAGAAGGCTTGTTGTACTATTCATTGAAGGGCTAACAAAGCCACTCAAAGGTGTATTAAGGCATTTGATCTACCATTACATCAAGAGGCAATCAAAAAGGCAAGGAACATGGAGTTTTGTGTTCCTAAACATAAGTTCTCACATAAGACCTTTCAACACAAAAAAGACAAGAAACCTTTTGACAAGGAGTCAAATCAGTCCAAAGATCTCCATTCAAACCGGTGTAACACAGGGATGCCCCTAGGACAAGGGGACGGGGACAAGGTATCCCACCACCACCACCTTTGTCCGTCAGAACGTTAGGATGGCACAGTGTCCCCGGAATGGTGTGGGGGGATGCCCAAGCATCCCTCAACCATTCTAGGGATATCAGTGCATCCCCTATTGACGAACGGCCATAAAAGTGAATTTTAAAAAAAATTGCATGTTTTTAAATTTTGTTGAAACACGTCAATTTTGGGAAAAAAATACTTCAAAAATAAAGAATACAAAGGTGTCGCTGCCCCGGGACCCCGCAAGGGGCGTTACCTCTTGACCCCACTAGGGGTTGCTGCCCCCAAACCCCCGCTTTTGAATTTAAAAACAAAAGAAGAAATTGATGGGGAAATTGCGTCGAATCAAGTTGATGTTTTAATACCCACTTTACTGAGTTCCAGTGATGAGGAGTTTTCCTTGAGGGATGATTAGAGGCCTCCCTTCACTACATTTTGACATTTTGTACTTGTTTTGATATCATGCTACTCATTGTAATCATCTTTATGATATTTTTGATATAATAGAAATCTTCCATTCGCCGATTCGACAATTATATTTAGTATTCTAATTTCTAATTAATGATTCGATATTCAATGTTCCATTGATCATTGTTCAATGCTCAAGTATTTACTTTTAGTATTTGGCATTTGCTATTTTACTTCTTATACTGTTATACATCTTTTCATAACTAGCATTTCAAGTACTATACGTATAGTATACAGCTATTAGTATATAAAGCACTGCCCCAATGTCCCCAAATTGAGGCCCTTTGTCCCTCTGTCCCCTTGTCCCCTAGAGCCCATGTAATACTGATTCAAACAAAAAATGACAACCTTTGAAATGAGCTGAGAAGAAAAAAAAATTATGCTTCACATGCAAGGAACCATGTGCCCCAGGTCAATGCAAGGAACCATGTACCCCGAGCCATAAGTGTTTTGAAAAAGGTGAAAAATCATCAATTGGAGGTATATTCCACTGATGATTTTGAATCAGAAAATTTAGACTAGCAAGCTGATACAGAGAAACTGAGGAGGAAGAAGCACCCAAAAGAACTTGAAATAATATAGGGGAAGTGAAGGCACATTCTTCAAGTCTTAAATCAGCAACATAGAATCTGATTTTCTCAAAATCAGCACTTTGGAAATGGAACAATTGCTGCAAAACTGAAATTTTCTAGCAAAACAAGAATATCGAAAGATTGGAAGTTATTTACATCTTCTTGTCCATGGCATTCCTCATCTTTTCTTTACTGTGTTATTTGCCCATGACAGAATATTCTCTCCATCTTCTTGGACGTGGAAGCATGAGATCCATCATCATACATTCCTCTCAACATCATCTTCTTCCCATCAACTTGGAATTTCAGCTCCATTGTCTGCAAATTCAGAGTAATCTCTCTTGAAGAATGAAGCCATTGGATGCCAAGAACAGCATCGGAATTTCCAATGCTCACCACATAAAAATCGTTATAGACTTCACAGTTGTCCAACTGTAGACTCAATCATAGAATTCTTAC
This sequence comes from Chamaecyparis obtusa, assembly GCA_027943335.1. Taxonomy (NCBI): domain Eukaryota; kingdom Viridiplantae; phylum Streptophyta; class Pinopsida; order Cupressales; family Cupressaceae; genus Chamaecyparis; species Chamaecyparis obtusa. The sequence continues at coordinate 680,020 of BSBK01001460.1, read as the reverse complement.
TGAGCATGAAAGAGTGAACCTGTCAACAACAATGACTTTGAAGCTTTCAATTTTTTTGTCCTGAGGCCTCTTTGTGCTACAACTCCATCAATGAAAGTTTGTGTAGCTTCTGTACCAATGAAAACATTATGTTGCCCACATAGCACACCGCAAGCCTTGAAAGAGTCATTTTGAAAGCTTCAAAGTCAGGCCAAAAAGCCTTCACTTTCTTGTTTTGCTAGAAAATTTCAGTTTTGCAGCAGTTGTTCCATTGCCAAGGTGCTGATTTTGAGAAAAACAGATTATTCATTGCTGATATAAGACTTGAACAGCTGCAAGAATGTGCATTTCAGGGCATTCAGCCACTCTACCACAAAGGATGGATATTTCTACCAACCAAGTTCTGTATTGGGTGGAAATTCAAGCACAAAACAGTCGTCATCTTTTGTTCTCATCTTGCGATTGTGGTTTGGTCAGCAAACCACCGCACAATTGTGACTATCATATTGTACTTCAAGAAGTTAGAATTGAAAAGGTTAGCATTAACTTTCTAGTGGTGCAGTGGAAACAAGATAATGGAAAGCAAATGTTAAGGGAGATAGCTAAATTCCTGCAAAAGATTGTTGCTCTTTTACCAAGAAGGGTAAAGAGGTTTTTATAACAGGTGTGATACATCATAGCACGTTAAATATAAAGACTTACAAATATCCTATATCAATTTGGGATCCTAGTGCCACATTGATGATTCAAGATTGAACAAATAGTTGAGACAAGCAATTGCTTGAGAATAAGCAATTTTGGGGAGGAAGGATTGTAATCTCCCCTTTTTAAGCAAAGTCAATTTATGAACAATTAGCTCAGTTTACGAGTTTTCTAGTAAACCATTTGATGAGTAAGGGAGAACTCCAAAGTTCTTGGAGATAATGGGTTTGATTTAGGAGGGTTACTTTTTGGGGAAATGAGTTCAATTGGTGATATGGATCCTTTTGAAGCCTTCATAAATGATTTTTGATCTTTTAGGGACTATCCAAACTTCTTGGAGGGACAGGGAGCAAGTAATTCTCACTAAACCCCCCTGTTACTTTTGATCATTATCCTAAGCCTTTAATATCATCTTGGTATGGTCGTAACCTAATTTCTATATTATTCTGGCACTTTCCTCAACTTGGGTATATTAATTTATTACTAACACAAGTTGTCTAATGTTGAATTATTAAAAAGACAACTTAGTGTAATAATTCTTTAAAAAGGTGTTATAAGTGAGCTCTTAAGTTTTACATCTACAGGAAGGGGCCAATTTGCACAAGGTAAAGATTTTTTTATCAAAAAGGTTTTTGTGGAGGAAAAAAATTATATTATTTTTAAAATTGGTTATTTGTGTCCAAAAAAGTTATGAAAAGGGGATGTGGACTCATTTGCAAGGTTAGACTTAGATTCCCAAATTGTGATGTCCCCTACTAGGCTAGGCCTATTAGGACCAGAATTAATCCATATTTAATATACTTATGGACTAAGCGATATTGCCAAATATATAATGATCCATCTATATTATTACAAAGCACAAGGTAGAGAAGATTGTACATTTATTAACAAATTAAGTAATTGGATTCCTTAACTATTTATAATTTTTAATATCAAGACTGATCTTATTATTATTTCAGTTTTGAGAAGGGAGAAGACATTGGAGGCAAACCAAAGTTCTTAGAGACCATTCAATACGCTCCCTCAAAGTTTATAGACCCAAGCCCTTATCCTGTCTTGGGACCATGCCCTCAAGGCTTAAAGGGACGCTGATCCCTACCTTATCTTCAGAACTATCCTATTGGATTTAGAGTGCCCCTCTTTGGCTGCTTCAACCTTCTCCTTATTAATGAAGTAGTAACAGATCTAAACATGGGTGTATATATGTGTGTGTGTGTGTGATTATGACTCCATTATTACTAATGAGTATATATATGTTACAGATGTAAATATTAGATCATTTAGAGATATGTTAGGGAGCATTTAGATTTATAAATTATATGTAGATGATTTTGATTTCATCCTTATTAAAACATGTAATATATATAATAGACTATATAAAAGTTCTTTATCCCTTATAGAATATATATACATATATGTATATTCACATCTGAAGTATATTATTTATGTAGATATATATTAAACCCTCGTATATTATTATATGAATATATAATACTGCCTTTCATTTAATATTACTCTTGTTTGTGTAATGTCCCCGTTTTAGTAGGTGTTCGTGCCTGTGTTTGTCAGCTCATTAATGCGATCCCTGTGAGTTGATGTTTGGTTAAGGGATCTCTGAATATACTTACTATTTTTAGTAAGTCAGTTATTCTTGGCAAGTCAGTTGTATGTTGGGTTGATGCTCTTTCTTCTTCGATTTGGTTCTGAGTCTTCATCTTCATGACTTGTGCATTTGAGCTTGGTTAGGCTTTCATTATTACTTTATGTTATAATTTTGAAGTGTAAGCTTGACACTTCTTCTCACTTAAGTGAGAGGTGTATGGTTGAAGCTATGGGAAGTGTAATGAAGAAGACAGAGCCTTGCTTATAAAATCATGACTTGCGAAAGTGGAAGGGAGGACTATCGATTTGTGTTTGGGATTGAATTCATTGAATTCAAGTGAGGGTTTGCTAAGGCTGGGAAAACGTTAACTTTTCCAGGTGACTGCATTTTGAGATAACCATAATTGTTATTGAATTATGCAACAGTCTGCTACAATCTGTGGAAGAACGAAATTGCCATTGAATGATGAATGCACGGGAAAAGCTGGGCTACGATAACTGGGATATCTGAATCGATTTAGGGCCACGTTGAATCAGATATTATAAGCATCGAGAATGGATGCGTTTTGCTGTCAATGAGAGATGTCTGCATCTGCATATGAGTTCACAGCTTTGTGAACGTTGATTTGTGCTGAGAGTCTGAACAGAAGGACGTGCGGCTTGCCCAGGCCGGAAACAGGGATATCGAGTGTTATATATATTGCTGGAGCAGTGTATTACAGCTGTGCGGAATTAATACTGAAGGCTGCGATTTGCAATGTTGGAAATGCAGACTAGGATCGGGTGTGCTGGAAGATAAATACTCTCAGAAGTTTCATTAATTTTGAACCGTAAGTCTCAATATCTCTTCAATATTCACAGCCGATAATAATAGATGCAATTTGTTATTATTAATGTGAAGAATTTGATAATGCGATGAGTTGTTAATTGGTTCATGGAATGTTTAAGGAATTTGTTAATTAGCATTTAATTGTCTGAGAATTACTTTGGTAACTCTATATATTTGAAAATATCAAACAAAAAAAAAAAGTTTGCAAAATTCTTTCAGGAAATTCAGAATTGGTTTTGGAAGACACTTAGAGCCTTTACAGTTTGCCTGCTAGGGTAAACTTATTGTTGCTTAGACATAATACAGAATTGCAAGTAACTCACAGAATATCAGAGAACATAAATGCTTTATTGATCATTCCAGATTCACAGAGTACAAGCATAGCATAATACAATACAACATGTGTCCATCCTCCGAGAGGGTATATAAACTACCCGAAGGGGCACGACCGAAACGTCGTTTTGTAACTATCTAACCTCTCAGTCACTAACGATCGAGGCTAACATAACACTTTATTAACATAATAACCCGTACATACAATTATCCCAACAACATCATCCCCCCAAAAAAACAAGTCATCTCCGACAACATACAAAAATGGGAATGATACAAAATTGAGTACACAACAAAAGTACTATTCAGGAAGGGGTGTAGGAAGCGTCCCTGACGAGGATGGTGTTGACGCTGCTGTTCGGGAAGCCACCTGAGCCCGCAACTCATACATCTAACTAGTCTGCAACCATAAATCATGCTCTGCTATCATTTTCAGCTCCATAGCCGTCCTTACCATTCCTGTTGCTTCCAAGACTACTTTCTCCAAAGCACTGACAAGGCGAGTCTCTATCAGAGCCTTCTCGATACGCTCAGTCTCCAACTCTGCTCGAAGGGCCTCTAACTCAATCGCCATAGTGCTCCGCTCAACTGCCCAAGACTCCGTGTCCTTAACCAAGGTTTCCTCCACAACTGCAAGACGTGAGGCCATCTCCTCTCGAGCTGCCACTGTTGCCAGCCTTGTAGCCTCATGTACGAAAGAGACATGCTCAGCGCATCGGAGAGTAAAATACCCTCACAGAAGGCATGTTCCAACTCTCGTACGAGGGTCTGAATCCTACTCTCCCCCACTGTCTCCCGGAGAGCCCAATCCTCCAACATGGCGAGGGACTCTGTGGTAGGCCATCCTCTCAACTCAAAACACTTTACAAATGATATCGGACACCCCACCCATATGAAGGTCAAGAGGCGTTCCAACTCCTGAGTGACCTCCTCCTGAGCCTAGAGCTCTGCTGAGGCTATGACCCATTCGGCTCTTGCGGCTACATCCGCCAAATACTACTCTAACACACTCCTCCTGGACTCGCTCGCCGACGCCTCCCTAGGCTCGCCAGTCGGCTCCCGCAACTCCTCATTACTGGCCTCATGTTGTTGTCCCTGTGTCAGAGCCTACCTCTCGGGTACATCATCTACCTCCAGCTCCTATCTATCCGGTGACATCATAGAGTCGAGATCTACTATCTCTGGATGAACTACCATTGCCCACCGTGGTGAAAGAGAGGTAGGTGCCACCAGTGCTATTGGGGGCATCCTAGCCAAGTCAACACGGAGGCGTCCCTGCTCTCCATCGGTAACTCCCTTGATTGCTCCTCTAGCACCCCTGGGTCCACTCTCACAAAGGCCTCCGTCCCAACCACATCTAGAGTGACCTAAGACTCACTCTCTGGCCGTGGTTGCTCTAACTCTCTCGGAGGTATGGCTCTGGCCTCAATCATCCTCTCCGTGGACTGATCCTCTGCCAACCCCACTGCTACGGACACTGCAACTGCCTCCCCACTCGATGGTGTCATATCTACTAGGGCTCTCAACTCTCCAAACTAAGGTACAAGCAGTGAGTCCAAGGTAGTACCGAATGGTACCAAGGGCATCACTAGGACTGGAGCAGAAGTGTCTGGCGGCGTGAACAAAATCTAATCTGGTGCAATCTCGAAGGGCGGAGTGGGTATCTCCATACCTACAGTGTCTGAGTCTCCCACTGTAGCACTCTCACTGGCCTCCAAGTCCTTGCTAGTATCCTCTCGCCCGCTATCTGCTTTCTCGCCTTCCGATTCCGAGAGGACCTGGCGCTTCCTTTTCGAGCCTGCTTGTGTCCCTCCTGTATCAAGATGGTGCCAATGGAAGATAGGAGGCTCTCCTGTGGCTATGTCGACCAGCTTCGTCCTCAACTTGTCCAATGGAATCTGCTCTCTGGAGGTGTTAAGGAACAAGCCTATGGCGTAGTGAGGCATGTAAAAAGTTTGATGCTGAAGTGTCATAAACTCAAACATCCTCTCTGCCAGGATGGATGCCGAGTCGTACACAGTACCATTCCTGAGTCCATTCATGAAAATGAGATGTGCCAAGGCGATATCAGAGGTCCTACTCGCACCTGTCAGCCTGCTTTTGATGACATCCATGAGGCACCTCCAATCTCCTAGAGCCACGAAGGACTTCTTTATGCCCCAATCCTTTGCGGAGGCTCCTGCTACAGACTCAAACTCGCTCTGAGTTAGATTCCTCGACACTAGCTTGATGTATTTCTCCTTGTCCTCTCGAGACATTTTCCGAGGCTTCAAATCTATCTTTTTGCCTTGCCTGCCAAGTATACCGAAAACCCTCGAGATTTCGACTGCTGTGAATTTAATCTGAATTTCTGTCCCAGAATATTTCAGAGTGCTGGTCCTACTAAACTTGTCAAATGTATCTATCATGCCCCTCATAGGTCCTTCATATTCTTTGATGGAAAATAGAGGCATTTGAATTGCCCAATGTACCTGCACTTTGCGTAACTACCCCTTGAGAAAATTTGTGTCAGAAGTCTCTTCCCACCAAGTCCGGCACTCCAAACCATTCAACCCTTCAAATGTGACATTTTTCCACGTGATCTCATCTTTCTGAGTCTGTGGTTGCAGCCGTGGGCCAATTTTCTTCTTGGTACTATCCATGCTCCCAGCAATGCGAACTCCTGACTATAAAACCCTTGTGCCTTTGTTGCTGCCTGCTAGTGTTGAAGCCTACAATTTTTTCCTCCAATCTTTCTGTTGTTGTCACCCCATGCTGATACCCTCTTCCGTCAATAACTACCTTTCAAATTCTTCTCGCGTTTTGTTCCTTTGTCGTACGAACTCTCTTTTGTTTTTCCTCTTTCTCTATCGTACGAACAATAAAAATAGTCCTCAAAAAACCGTGACCGTACGAAGGCTTTCTCTCTTTTTAAACACTAGCTTCTCGCGGTCGTACGGTACTATACCCGCCTCTTGTTTGATGTCGTACGATCGATGGATACCGTACGGTCCTTTAATAGCCCTCAAAAAACTTCTTGGTCGTACGGTCCTTTAATCACCTTCGATTGCTTCTGTGTCGTACGATGTCGTACGGTGTCGACCGCTTGCCTTTTGTTTCGCGCGTGTTGACCTGTTTTCTTGGCATGGATGTCATACGGCAATTTTCCCCCTTCTCCGTACGATGATTACTTCGGCTCCTCTTGTCGTACGGTGCCTTGACTTTCTTTTTGTCGTACGGTGGCTTGACCGTACGGGGTTGTATACCGTACGGCCAACGACAATACGTTGTTCTTTCCTTGTGTTTTTTTTTTGGTTTTTTTTTTGCTGTACGGTCATACGGTGCTCTCTATTTTTGTTTTTAATTTTATTTTATTTTTTTAAGGATTTTGTCTATTCAAGTCCCCTCTTCGTTCGCCCCTCTCGTGATAAATTTTCAGTTTCAAACCATTGACTAAATCTGGTATCATTTGTCCATCCAACGTCCACAGTTTAATGGCCCCATTATCGCCAACTTTGCATACCCTATAAGGCCCCAACCATTTGACTTTAAATTTCCCGAGCTTAATTGTGTTGCGTCCGTTGTACTTCAATACGAGTTGTCCGGGTGCGAATCTTGTCCTTTTCAAGTGCTTGTCATGCCATGCCTTCCATCACTGTTGTGCTACCTCGGTCGCCCACTGTGTCGTAAGACGTCCTTCATCCAATTTGTTGAGATTATGGAGTCTCTCCCTCAAACTCTCCATATCTCCCAACTTATTCTTGATGGCAATCTTGAGGCTTGGTACCATGAATTCGGCTGGCACAACCACCTCCTGTTTGTACATTAGCTGAAAGGGTGTGTGTCCTGTGGTGACTTTATAAGTGGTATGATACGCCCATAGCACGGATGGCAATCGTTCCTCCCAATCTTCCTTTTCAATCCCGCGTGACTTGTATATTACCGACACCAATATTTTGTTGGTGGCTTCAGCCTGTCGATTTGCTCTCGGATAATATGGGCTTGAGAGGGAGTGGAAAATATTGAATTCCGTGGTGAGCAATTTTATCTCATGGTTAACAAAATGGCCTCCTCGGTCGCTCATAATCTGGATGGGTATGCCTAGCGTGTGATTATCTGTTCATTTATAAATTTTGCCGTACTCAAGGCAGAGTTATCAGAGAGGGTGCATGCCTCAACCCATTTTGTGAGGTACTCCGTGGCTACCACAATGTACCTACACCGCCGCTTTCTACTTGCCTTGAGTGGCCCCACGAAGTCGAGTCCCCACCGTTCGAATAATTCCTGCGCATTGGATGGGTTCAACGGCATGAGATCTCTCTTGAGAAGCTTCCCTACTCTCTGACAGGTATCACAACTCACCACCCATTCCCTTGCATCATTATAGATTGTTGGCCACCATAATCTTGTTAGTAATATTTTTCGAGCTGCTGTGTCTGGTCCCATGTGTCCTCATGTCGGACCTTCATGTGCTTCTCGTAGTACACCACGGACTTCTTCCTCCATAACGCACCGACGAAGGACTTGGTCGGGTCCCATCTTGTATAATAGTCCATTAATGAGTTGGAACGTTTTACTTCGTAATACCAACTTCCTTCTCTCACCCGGCTGCATCTCCTGCGGAAACTGTCCTGATGAGAGGTACTCTTCGATACTTGTGTACCGTGTTGGTAACACGATGATTCTGAACAAATGTGCATCAGGAAAGTCATCATTGACACCTTTGGGAAGTTCGTTGGACTTGATTCTTGAGAGGTGGTTTGCACATACATGACTCTTTCCTGGTCATACTATAATATTGAACGTGAATTCTTGTAACAAGAGTAACCATCTACTCACCCGCCCTTGGATTATTGGCTTGTTGACCAGATACATCAAAACCTGGTGGTCAACATAAAAGACAAATGGGGTCGCCAGCAAATAGTGCCAGAAATTGTGTACAGCGTAGACCATTCCGAGTGCTTCCCTCTCTGTCATGCTATAATTTTTCTCCACTTTGGACAAAAGTATGCTTGCAAAGTGGATAGGATGGTCTAGCCCGTGGTCTCCTATTTGTGCTAATGTTGCCCCAATCGCAAAATTCGATGCGTCTACATGGACATGGAATTCTTTGTCCCAATTGGGGTACACCAAGATTGGCGCAGCTACTAGTCTTTTTTTCAGCTCTTCGAATGCCTTCTCCTATTCTGTGGCCCATGTGTAGGGTTCTCCCTTCCGAGTCAGGTCGTCTAGTGGGTAAGACACTTGGGCAAAATTTTTAATGAATCGCCTGTAGTACCCAATGTGTCCCAAAAATGACTTGACTCCAATTACATCCGTTGGGGGCTCCATTTCCAAAATTACCCGTACCTTGTCTGGGTCTGTCTTTAATCCCGCTTTACATACTGTGTCCCAATAGTTTCCCTTAGGGGGCCATAAATCTGCATTTTTTGGGGTTGAGTGCTAATCTCGCCTGTCAGCACCTCTCCATGCACTCTCCGAGGGCTACCATGTGGTGTTTTGGGCACTGAAAATAGACCAATCGTCAAGGAAGGCTTTGAAATTCCTGACAGACATCTTATCGAAAATTTGCAGGATAATTCTTTGGAATATTGCCAAAGCGTTACAAAGTCCGAAAGGCATTCGATTGTACGCATACACTTCGTCTTCCACTATGAAAGTTGTTTTCAGCTTATCTTCTTCCGCGATGGATATCTGGTTGTATCCCGAGAATCCATCCATGAATGAGTAAATCTCGTGTCCTGCCACTTCCTCCAAAATGTTGTCCGTGAAAGGGATTGGAAAGGGATCTTTGACTGTAACTGCGTTTAAACACCTAAAGTCCACACATATTCTTATTTGGCTGGTGTCCTTTTTCAGCGAGATCACGATTGGTGACACCCACTCGCTTGTCTGTACCCGAAATATGATGCTTGCCTCAAGCATCCTCTCGATTTCTTCATTGACACGGGCTGCATAATTTTTATTCATTCTGTATGGACGTTTCCATACGGGTACAGCTCCTACCAGTGGAATTCGGTGAACACACAGTTTCGGCGGTACCCCCTTTAAGTCTTTATAGGTCCAGGCGAATACATCTTTGTATTCTGTGAAGATTTTAAATGCGGTTGCCTTCAGAACGGGGTTCCAGTCATCCCCTATAAAAATATTCTTTGGGTTGGTCTCGTCTCCCAAATTCATGGTCTTCACTGAAGGCTCTTCATACTTGATCGGTTTCTCTTTGTCAAATTGGTGTGCAACGGTTTCCTGAATTCGAAGCTCTCCCTCTTTATACTCTCTGTACCATGGCAAAAAGGTAGGCTTTTCCTCTACTTCATCTATTTGCAACATGTTGCAGTGCCTCAATTCATAATCTTGCATTTGCCAATGGATGAGCCCATTTAGTGAGTCTATGTCATCGTTGGAGTACCCCTCTATTTCCAAGATTCCTTCCTCGTTCGGTTCCATCCGCTGCTTCCCTTTGTCCATTTCGCCTTCTCCTTCGGACTCAGATGATGACGCCATGTCCTCACTTACCATCTGCGTACATAAGTTGATTATGAATTTCCGACCGCCTTTTTCCAATGAAAGAGCATTCCTCTTCCAGTCGTGGTTTACCCTTGCCTCTACCAACCGACCTCTCCCCAATATAGCATCGTATCCTTTCTTCTTTAGTGGTATTACTACAAAGTCTAGAACAAAGGGTTGTGTCCCGATCATAACCCAATGTGCCATGAGAGTCCTGATGGGTTTAATACCGTGCTGGTCAGCACCAACCAGTTGGAACGTCGGTGGCCACAATGTAGGTTGTCCCAATCGCCGCCATGTTTCCTCCAGGAGCATGTTGACACCGAAGCCTCCGTCCACAATGGTGTCTGTCAAAATGGTTTCGAGAATGCCCATTTCTACCACCGCGGGGTGCCTTCCTATGTTCATCGCGAGCAACATGGGGTCTTCTGCTGTTCTGAGAGGGCCCTCCTTCCTGAGAGGGTTTTCTCCTTGTCCGTGGGTTCCCTTCGCCTCTGGTCCACTTGATGTCTTCAGAGATGATGTCACATCTAATAAAGTCGTTCTCAATTGTGGTATAGCTATAAGGTCTTTCAATTTGATGGGAATTTTTGCTTGCAACACCTGTCATATGATGTATTGTTCTGTCTAACCCCTCAGAGAGGTATTGGTGGTGTCATTTGTTTCTCTTCTTTCGGCCATCATTTCCTTCTCGATGTCCACCTTCACTTCTTGCATTCTCTGTCTCAACTTTGGGATTTGGGGAGGTCACTTTCTTTGCCTGCGCCTGAGTGACGGCTAGAATCTCCTCCCAGTTGCCTTCAATGTTTAGGAGATTCACTCCTGGCTTAGGACACTTCACGTCGTCGTGGTCTCCCGGACCACACTGCCTGCCTAGAAACTGTGGTACTTCTCCCTTCGTGCAGTCTCTTGCAAAGTGCCCCCACTAGTTGCAAGTATGGCATTGTATCATTGGTCGTCCGCTCGTATCGTACTGGATGCGGCTACGACCCCCGTTGTTATTATTGTTGTTCCCACCTCTTCCTCTGCGCCGGTTATTCCTGAAACCGTCGGATGATGCTACGTTGGTAGTTGTGTTTGTGGCCCCTGAAGTTGAGGTAGATGCTTCTTGCGTCATTAATATCTGTTGAGGCCCTCTAGTCCTCATATTGTACGGACATTCCTTGGTGGAATGTCCGATAATTTAGCAGATATCGCAAAATTGTTTTTTCGGGCAGGATCTTTTTGTGTGACCCTCTTCCTTGCAGTCCGTACAGCACAAGTCCCCTTCGTCACTTCTAGTGGAGGTGTTCTTCATCGTCTTGAACTCCATCATCCGAAGCATGTCTTTCTCAAGGGCTTCTATTTTCTTGCCCAATTCTTCACTGCTAGTCTCTCCGTCAGAGTCGTCATCATCTGATGATTTATTCTTCTTTTTCTTTGCAGTTTTCTTTTCGCTCTCGAGGTCCATTGCTCGATTGTATGCATCGTTGTATGATGGCGGAGGCACTATCTTCATTTTTCTCCTGAGGGCCAGCTTGAGGCCCTCGATGGACCACCTTTTCTTTAGTCCATCCGCTGGTGGGCTTTCCATTTTTCCCACTAGTTCTTTAAGTCTCCATGCGTATCCATGGACTGTCTCCTCCTTTGTCTCCTTTGTGTTGTAGATTTCCGCTACTATTTCATTGTCATCTCTAAGTAGTCGGAATTCCTCTTGAAATTCTTTCTTTATATCTTTCCATACGGCTACCTTTGTTGGATCAATATCCAAATACCAATCAATGGCCACGCCTCTCAGGGTAGCTGGGAATTGCCTCACCCAGTCATCTTGATCTGTGACCCCGTTGGTTGTCCAGATTGTCTCACAGGTCTTGCAGTGTTGTACGGGATCTTCTTTCCCGTCGCCCAAAAATTTGGGTAGCTTTTGTTTTTGCCCTGTCATGATGGCTGGCGTAAGTGTTGGTTGTGTTGGTGGTACGTTCGACTGGTTGGGTACCACGGGTTGTATTGATATTGTCGGTTGTGTCCGTACAGTGGATGGCTTCCCGTTACTTGAAGTGTTTTGTGTCCCTTCACTTGGTGTCTCCGACACACTAGGAGTGTCTGAGCCTGGCAGGCTGCCTTGATCCCTGTGCCCCTCGGTCACTTCAATACTTGTGGTAGCACTGGTATCCTCTTCTTCTCTGCCCTCGACCTCTTCTCTCTCCCTCCTTCGGGCCTCCCTTGGCTCTGTACGTGGAGTTAAGGTTAGGTTTTCAAGTAAATTTCTAGTCTCTTCAACGGAATCCTCCCAATTTCCCTCTCTGATGACCTCACCGTCAGCCTCCTTTGATCCTCCTTTGGCAATCCTCCAGAGTCTTTTCCTTCTCTCGGCCTGTTGCTGCAATAGCACATTTCTTCTAATAGCCTCTCCTTCTTCTACTTCCTTCTTATTCCTATCTTTATTCAATTGATTTGGCATATTTTATTTATTTCTCCACAAGAACACTTTTTATTTATTTAGACTTTTTCCATACTACATATGTTTATGACATATTCATGACAATGTGTTCTCTTTATTTATTCTCTTTTCTCGGTTTATTTCATATTTCCCTTCCGGCGGGATTCATCTCGGTCTTCTTCCTCTCTCTGGCAGTAGTACTCGCTCAGGACTTCTTGCCGCCTGGCCTCATAGTGTACCTCCTCACGCCAATTTTGAAAGGCTAGGAATGTTTGCGCCAACAACTCTGGAAGGTGAGACAGCAAATGGTTCACTGCACAATTCACACGAAGGGCATCCCACACCGCGCCTTCTGGTACTTCCTCTCGCTCTGCTTCCCTTCAGACGTGTGTCTCAATAGACGCCTGCAATAGTGTAGTGAAGTCGTTGGTTAATGCCCATTCTCCTTCGAAGAGTTCCTCATTCTGGCTCTCCTCGTCTTGGTTGCTCTCTATTGGCTGACCCATCGTTTCCCTTCCGCCATTCACGCTTTGTTACTGTCGCCCGCAATTCTTTAAAGGCAACGGCACCAAATGTTTGCTCGCTGGGGTAAACTTACTGTTGCTTAGACATAATACTGAATTGCAAGGAACTCACAAAATATCAGAGAACATAAATGCTTTATTGATCATTCCAGATTCACACAGTACAAGCATAGCATAATACAATACAACATATGTGTCCATCCTCCGAGAGGGTATATAAACAACCCGAAGGGGCACAACCGAAACGTCGTGTCGTAACTGTATAACCTCTCGGTCACTAACGACCGAGGCTAACATAACACTTTATTAACATAATAACCCGTACATACAATTATCCCGACAACAGCTCTCTCTCTCTCTCTCTCTCTCTCTCTATATATATATATAATATTGTTTTTATTTAATATTACTATATATATAATTCTGATTTCACTTTGATTATCATAGATGTGTATATATAATCTATTTACATATAAGTATATTTCTGGTTTCACTTTTGTTATCATAGATGTACCCTATATACAGATCTCACTTCTATATAGATAGATAGATAGATAGATAGATAAAGTACCTGTATAATTTAACTTCAATTATAATAGATATATGTATATGTATATGTATAAGTTTGATTTCAGTCTTATTAATATATATATAGTTTGAATATATATATATATATATATATATATATATAATTTAGTTTCATTCTTATTATAGATATGTATATAATTCTCTGATACTCTTCTTATGCAATATATTGATTAATATGAACCTCTCCTTGGTGTTTGTATGATGGTTTGGATATCCCACATATGTATATGTGTGTGTGTATATATATATATATATATATATATCAAAACCCATTGGTTGCATCTCTCAAGGGATATGCCCATTGTTTTAGTCACATCCCTCCACAAGTGATCGCACCCATTCATAACTAATTGGACTTAATCAGTCTTCCCAATATGAATGAGCGTCAATTAGCAATCGCTATTTACTTCTTCATTATAATATGGTTCTTTTAATTGAACCTTCCTCTAACCAGTGTTTGTCGATGACGAATTAATTTCCTTGATTAAGTCGACACTTATGCTATGAAATTGGTGGCTATTTCTCATGATGAGTTTTAATTCATTATCACTGATTCATAATAGTAATATACCCATTTCTTTATTGAACATATGATGAATAGTTTGATGTCTAATAATTAACACGCGTCTTCATTGAATTTTGTTTTTGCTTTAATAGATAGTGTTAATTGTATAATTCGCTGGCTCCTGCAGATATTCTTCTACTTTGGGACTTATCATTAATGGGTTCTATATGAATCATAGATGGGTATTAATATCATATCGGCTGTTTCTCTACTTACACTATGTTTGACATCATAGTTATTTTTGAGATGTTTAATTGTCTTGTAATTATATTATAATTTATTATAGTTTGTTTATTTATTTATATTTAAATATTATTAAATCTTATTTCAAAAAGGGGACATCACAGTCCTTCCCTCCCCGAAATTGCTTTTCCTAAAGCAATGTTCATTTTATACAAATCTTTCGTTGTGAGCAGCTTCTCTTGCACAACTCTATCTTTGAGTTCACTCTAGTTTTTCTTATCATTCTAGGTCAGTCACACATGGAACATACATTTGAAAAAATGAAATCTATGCATGAATACACAAAGACAAGAAGCATACATGAAGTATACACATTAATGCATGAAGACACGGAGCATATATGGAGTACACACATAAATGCATGAATACATAGAGAATACACAAAGTATACACATAATACACAGATTGTTAGTTTCCAATCATGGTTTATTTGGGTAGGGAAGCCTCGAGAGGGAGCCCATAAACTCCTCAACCCAACTAAGCCCAAGAGCGTGCAGTGTCCCACTATGAAAACGCACCTCTTGGCCCACAAGAGGCAGGACGCCCCACTATGACAATTCCATTCTTTGGGGTGGCCTACTTAGCTTGGGAGAACCCATATACGGCAATTCCCTAACTTACTTCATCCATTCATCCTAATTGATTACGAGGTTATACAGATATACACATATAAACAATGTACTCGTGATAATCTATCCATAATATTTACAATTTGTTCTTTATATGTTTTCTCATTGATTTCATTTCAAGTATATGTGTATATACGTTCAAATTCCTTTTCATTGTTTAGAATGATTCCTTGTTTTATCTTTCACCCTGCAGAATGGCAGGATCATGCTTTGATACCAATTGTAATGTCCCCTACTAGGCTTAGGCCTGTTAGGACCAGAATTAATCCATATTTAATATACTTATGGACTAAGCGATATTGACAAATATATAATGATCCATCTATATTATTACATAGTACAAGGTAGAGAAGATTGTACATTTATTAACAAATTAAGTACTTGGATTCCTTAACTATTTATATTTTTTAATATCAAGACTAATCTTATTATTATTTCAGTTTTGAGAAGGGAGAAGACATTGGAGGCAAACCAAAGCGCTTAGAGACCATTTGATAGGCTCCCTCAAAGTTTACAAACCCAAGCCCTTATCCTATATTGGGACCATGCCCTCAAGGCTTAAAGGGACGCTGATCCCTACCTTATCTTGGGAACTATCCTATTGGATTTAGACTTCCCTCTTTGCTTGCTTCAGCCCTCTCCTTCTTATTACTGAAGTAGTAACAGATCTGAACATGGATATATGTGTGTGTGTGTGTGTGTGTGAGTGATTATGAGTCCATTATTACTAATGAGTATATATGTATTACAGGTGTAAATATTAGATCATTCAGAGATATGTTAGGGAACATTTAGATATATACATTATATATCAATGATTCTGATTTCATCCTTATTCACATGTAATATATATAATAGACTATATAAAAGTTCTTTATCACTTATAGAATATATATACATATATGTATATTCACATCTGAAGTATAACATTTATGTAGATATATATTAAACCCTTTTATATATATTATATGAATATATAATACTGCTTTTCGTTTAATATTACTCTATATATATATACATAATACTGTTTTTATTTAATATTACTATATATATAATTCTGATTTCACTTCGACTATCATAGATGTGTATATATAATCTATTTACATATAAGTATATTTCTGGTTTCACTTTTATTATCATAGGTGTACCCTATATACATATAAGTATATTTCTGATCTCACTTCTATATATATAGATAGATAAAGTACCTGTATAATTTTACTTCAATTATAAAAGATATATCTATCTATATATGTATAAGTCTGATTTCAGTCTTATTAATATATATAGTTTGAATGAATATATATATATATATAATTCAATTTCATTCTTATTATAGATATGTATATAATTCTCTGATACTTTTCTTATGCAACATATTGATAAATACGAACCTCTTCTTCCTTGGTGTGTGTATGATGGTTTGGATATCCCACATATATATATCTATGAAAACCCATTGGTTGCATCTCTTAAGGGATATGCCCATTATTTTAGTCATATCCCTCCACAAGTGATTGCCCTGATTCATAACTAATTTGACTTAATCAATCTTCCCAATATGAATGATCCTCAATTAGCATTCGCTTTTTAATTCTTCTTCATTATAATATGGTTCTTTTAATCGAACCTTCCTCTAACTGGTGTTTGCCAATGACTAATTAATTTCCTTGATTAAGTTGATACTTATGCTATGAAATCAGTGGCTATTTCTCATGCTGAGTTTTAATTCATTATCACCGATTCATAACAATAATATACCCATTTCTTTATTGACCAGATGATGAATTTGTTGATGTCTAATAATTAGCGTGCGTCTTCATTGATTTGTTTTTGCCTTAATCGATAGTGTTAATTGTATAATTTGCTGGCTCCTGCAGATATTCTTCTACTTTGGGACTTATCATTAACGGGTTCTATATGAATCATAGATGGTATTAATACCATATCTGTTGTTTCTCTACTTATACTATGCTTGACATCATAGTTATTGTGATATTGCTATCAGGATTTAACTGTGTAGTTTTTTTGAGTCAAACTCATTGACCCATGACTCATGAGTAGTGGTTCACCGAACCCATCTCTCATGAGAATGAAATAGAACACTTAGCACTCATTGGATCTAGGTGATGCTCACACAGGTGAAGCACCGGGACTTCCTGGGAGGTCACCCATCCCAGTACTACTCCAGCTCGAGCGTGCTTAACTACTGAGTTTCCTCCATGGTTAAACCCACTCTACTTGCATCCTCATTTGCAAAACCTTCACCAAGTGTTGTGCCTTATGAACCATTCATTAGAAAGCCCCTTAAGCTCATCAATTGATAAGTAGGAGATATTTTCCACAGCAAGTCAAATTGTGATATTGCTATCAGGATTTAACTGTGTAGTTTTTTTGAGTCAAACTCATTGACCCATGATTCATGAGTAGTGGTTCACCGAACCCATCTCTCATGAGAATGAAATAGAACACTTAACACTCATTGGATCTAGGTGATGCTCACAGAGGTGAAGCACCAAGACTTCCCGGGAGGTCACCCATCCTAGTCCTACTCCAGCTCGAGCATGCTTACTGTGAGCATCACCTAGATCCAATGAGTGCTAAGTGTTCTATTTCATTCTCATGAGAGATGGGTTCGGTGAACCACTACTCATGAATCATGGATCAATGAGTTTGACTCAAAAAAACTACACAGTTAAATCCTGATAGCAATATCACAATTTGACTTGCTGTGGAAAATATCTCCTACTTATCAATTGATGAGCTTAAGGGACTTTCTAATGAATGGTTCATAAGGCACAACACTTGGTGAAGGTTTTGCAAATGAGGATGCAAGTAGAGTGGGTTTAACCATGGAGGAAACTCCGTAGTTAAGCACGCTCAAGCTGGAGTAGTACTGGGATGGGTGACCTCCCAGGAAGTCCCGGTGCTTCACCTGTGTGAGCATCACCTAGATCCAATGAGTGCTAAGTGTTCTATTTCATTCTCATGAGAGATGGGTTCAGTGAACCACTACTCATGAATCATGGGTCAATGAGTTTGACTCAAAAAAACTACACAGTTAAATCTTGATAGCAATATCACAATTTGACTTGCTGTGGAAAATATCTCCTACTTATCATAGTTATTTTTGAGATGTTTAATTGTCTTGTAATTATAGTATAGTTTATTATAATTTGTTTATTTATTTATATTTAAATATTACTAAATCTTATTTCAGAAAGGGGACATCACACAAAACTTCTTGAGGATAAAAACCCTCTTGGAGTTGTTGGTTTCAAGGAAAAAAACCACTCTATCTGGCTAGAGTGTTTTCATACAAAGATCACCAATGAGTCACAGAGTCAAGCTTCAGATTTGGATCTCAAATTTCAATCATGGAGGTTTTTGATGTGTTTTGAGTAATTTCATATGCTAATCTTTTGGGTGATTGTCACATGTACCTTTAGCAAAGTTTGAGGACTCTTTGAGCAGGCTGTACCCTTTCAAGTTAGGTCAGCCCTCTCATTTGCAGGCCATGCATCCCTTGTTGGCTATTCTGTGTGGGTATAAATTCTAAGTTTGTTCACTTCAATATTGTTTGGAGTCACCATCCATATGCCATTACAGGCCATACCTCTAAGGGGGGTTCATATTTGAGGAGTTTGCTGGCCATACCATCTAGTAGAGGCCATGCAAGTGACCATAGGAGGGCATGGATCTTGCTGGGCAAAGCACTTGAGATTTTGGCTTAGTTTCTCCTTGTTTGGTGGCATTGAGATCTTTCAAACCTATTCCAAGTCATCAGGCATTTAATTTTGTTTATTTTGAAGTGTTATTATGATATTTGAGGTGCTAGACCTGTTCTACCAATGTCATAGCAGACTTGCGTATGTCTGATTCCAATTTCCAAAATGATGTATACTACTCCCAGGGTGTGCAGGTTACGTTTGAGTGCCTTTGGAGTTAATTTTTTGAGCTTATGTTCATCTTGGTGTACTGGCTGTGAGTTGAGCTTTTTGGGTGATTCCCTTGCTTGAGAGCCCTGCAGCATGTTTCAGAGCATTATCAGACCTGCACCAGCTTCTTCATCATCATTCACATAAGGTATACTGCTGTTGTTTCACAGTTAGGAGGTTTGTTCATGATATTTGGCATTATTGTTTGGGTGTGACAGCAATATGTTATTATCAGCACTTCATATCAGCAGTTATTCCTCTCAAATAGTGTTTTTATAATGCAGATGAACTAACCTTGTAATACATCAGATGGTCATACTGCGGAAGAGCTCATATTTCTATGCATTTTATGTTGTAAACACTGGATGGTAGTACTACCAATAGGTTTCTTTATTGCTCATTGATATATGTACTTACCCCACAGAACAAGTGCCCATATTGTAATTATCATTTACCATTGAATAAGTGGAAAGTTGTTCTGTTTCTCACTGAATAAGTGGAGGTTGTGTACTCATTCACCACTAAATAAGTGGAAGATATGTTTGGTCATTGTTTTGTACTCGCTCACCACTGAATAAGTGGAAGAGATGTTTGCTCATAATTCTGTACTCGCTCTTTGCTAAATAAGTGGAAGAGATGTTTTCAGTTATTGCTTACTCGAATGAATAAGTGAGATTGTCTGGATTGCTGCCTAGTGCTTTTTTCTTTTCATGGTAGAAGCATTTCATTTGATTGTATAGTCCTGAACATCATATGCTCTCACCTTGTCCATCTCGATAACTGGGTGATCAGAAAGTGGAAAGACATTGCTTTGTATCTAATTTTAGTTAAGGTAATTTTCAAAAAAAAAATAGGGAAGCTTATTACACAGAACAGAGAGCAAAAACCACCAAAAAAATCTCCGAGAAGCACAGAGAAAAAGCCATTAGTCAAAACAGCTTACACTCAAGCTCGTGGCTTCAAAAGGGGACTAAAGAGAGGGAGAATGCAAGCCCTCTTCAAGATGCTTGAAGAGAAAATGAAGGGCATTAAATAAGGTAGCAACATCCACAACAAGACCATCATAAAGACCTGTTCTAATACGATTGATGCACAGAAGGGTTTCAGAACTAGAATCACAAATAACACCATTTTTAAGGAGAAAGAGCAGAGCTGCTGACAGAGTTATTGCTAGTAGTAGTGTGCTCTATGCATTGCCTTGTGTATGTCCAAATCATACGGTATGCACTCTATAGGTAGATTTGCCTTTCACTAGCTGATGACGATGGGATTTCAAATCATTGCCTCACCTTGCCTATATCCAGGTCATGCCCTATGCATTATATACCTAGATTTTCCTTCCTCTAGTTGATGGCAATGGGATTCAATGGCCATGGATACATTTATTTAATCCTTAGTGACACGGTCAGGCAGAATGGTGACTTACAGAGCTTTAAACGATTTATTTTGGCACTCTACATCTGTATCTAGTTCTACCCATTGCCTCTTTACCCATTGAATATATTTCTCACACTCAATGATTAGGTGCTGCACACCCTCCTTTGACACTCAATGTTTAAGCCTTGTCCTTGGAATGTACATGTCTTACAGCACTTGAGCTCTATTGAAATTGGCCAACACATAAGTTGACATCCCAATATTTATTGCAACATATGTAATACATAAGATTTCTCCTAGAACCCCTACTAGTTGTTTATGTCTTCCTCCTCAAATTCATTAAGTAATATATATCATATACAAACAAATCCATAAGAGCACCTCCAAGAGCAATTCTTCGAGATAAAAAAGGCAGTCCCAAGGTCTTGTGCATAGTCCCGTAATCCCAGAAAATTTATGTCCCCCCTAAAAACAACTTGTTTCTGTATTCAGCAGACTGTGATTGTAATTTGTGAATACCCTTTTGCCTAAAATCTATAGTCAGATATAATGCACAATCTCCACTTTTGAGCCATTGACATTACCAAACCATCTGCAGCCGACCAAGCACCAAAGAATTTACAGATTGGGACACACTCAAAGTTCTGGTTGGCTTTGTCCCCAATCTACTCAGACATTTAAATAATTGAAATTGATACCCCACATATTTTCAATTTACCTAGCATTACAGAAAACCCCCACCCTACTCCTCACAGTAATATTTTTCCATATTGGCTAACATATCCATTATTTCATCTAAATCCTGCTGATCATAACCCATGCTTGTAAACTCTCTATCAGAGCCAGCCTTGTCCACTTGACTGCTAAGAGTTTCAAAATTAGACCTAGGACTTTCAAAATATTTTCTCCATGATCTGCATCACATTCATAACCACAGTTACATAACTCTTTCCTCCTCCACATAGTCAATCTTCTTCCAAATGGCCCTCACAAACCTGCTAATCTGCTACCTCTAATCTTTGCTCTCTTGTGTCCTTCACTAACTCCAAAACCTCTGTTTAAAACCATTAAATTCCACCCCTGCCATGGAATTTCATTTAAATTTAGCCTTGGAAATTATTTTACTAAAACTATTTCAAATGATAGATAAGAATGGCAAAAGAAACTATATCACCATCTGATAGTTGACCAAAATAGATCAACGACACCAAAACTATGACAACAATAGTAACATACAAGAGTAAAAAATCACTCTAATACAAAAGTACCAAAAGTCAAACATCCTATTTCTGCACAAAGAGAAATACAGACACTACTTTTACCTTCTCATAACCAGCAATAGCTGGACCACGCTTGCGTGGAATTGATGCTTCTATCCTGGCTTTTGTTGTTGTTACACTGTTAGAAACATAAAATTTGGTTAAGAAACTCATTATGTTAAGGAAATAACAAAATGAACCAGATAAGAAGTCCATGACTCTATTGCATAAAGATACCACAAAGAAGTCACTGTTAATTAAAACCACACATGCGCACACACACACACAAGTAAATACAAATTTAGAAAACCAAAACATGTACATTAGAAACAGATTGCATAGTTTGCATCACTTATCCTACGAGTCTTCCAGCTAGAAAAACAATAATATCAATGATTAACAAAAGAAAGTTAAAAATGAACTGTCTACGTAAAATCTTGATGTGTTATCCATCTTATAGAAGGGTAATATGTAGTCTTCACTTTGCAATGGGAAGAGCTAATAAAGAAAATTAAACCAAAAAGAAAGAAACAATTTTGACGTCCAGAAATAACCAAGAATAGATCAAAGGGGCTCGAATGTATAATGACATGTCCCCTCTTGTACTAAGTTATCATATGAGCACTCGTGAACAATAAGCAATGCATACATGCATGGAAAAGCAATGAATGCATTAAGTTGAAAAAGACATGCATTAATGAAAAGCAGTATGCATAAATAAAAAGCAGTGCAACCATGAATGAAAAGGTTGTGCACGCAAAAGGTATACATGCATGAAGACAGCTTTTTCTATTTTGTTGTCAATTTATTTAGCATATTGGGGGTATTGGACTTTTGCATGGATTCAGGTGCCCAAGTTGGGTATAAATTAGAGGTGAATACCTATTCTAATCTTTTTGGCTTTTCTTATATTTTTTGTATTAGCTGGGCATTGTGTTCATTATAGGATTCAAGGATGACAACCCTTGGGACCTAGGGATTGGAGGACAAAACTCTTTTGATTTCTTGGAGATTGGAGGATGAAAATGCTTTGATTGCTTGAGGAAAACTCATGTAGAGGTTACATTTGTGCTTCAAAACTTGTTTAGATTCTTAGCATATATTTTCAAATTTCAGCGAGTTTGTATTTCTAAAGCAGCAATATATGGAAGAAGCTTTATTTTTATTTCTGTGCTGTCTATTTGAAGCCTCAATATATTTAAATTAGTTATGCACTCCACCATTACATCTTGCTAGTTATTATCATTATTGGAATATTTATAGAAATTGTTATTCATCCACCATAAGTTCTCACCTAGCCCTAACGAGATCTAGGTGACCAAAAAGTGATTACTAGTTTATATTAAAATTTGTTGAAGACATTGCAAACAACTATTACAATAGCAAAGTACTAGGTTAAAAAGGGGCCCTAGGCTCAAAGTAAACAAATTAAACAAATAAAGTAAGAAAATGGAGAATTAGGCAAGAAGGCATAAATCTAAATAAGTAAACCCGAAATAAGTACAAGTAAAAATAGTTATACAAGGAAAGTGCCCCTCAAAATGGTGGGATTTATGAAGACCAAAGCTAGCAACCAAAGAAGGAACCAACAACATAATTATCAATCACTGTAAATGTACAAATGCAAGATCTAAGAATGTTCATCGAGGAGAGTCCAAGGCTAAGGGGACTAGGTTAAACAATCATAGGAGACCTCTTTTTTCCCTTCTCCCCTAACCACTACTAGTGATAGAGATGAGAATGGTAATCTAATCTTGCACTTCAAAGGAGCATTGTGAGTGAGGAATGTTAAGGGTCATGTTGTGACCTTTTCACACCATCGCCCCATTGCAAATGGAGACCCCCTCTTTTCGCTTGTTAGGTGTAGGATTTTGAAAGCAGTGTGTCAATTCAAAGCTTCAAGGATTGAGGAGTTGTTGAATCTTCAAGACACCAAGGTTGCAAGCATAAGCCAGTCAAAAGGGTTTAAAATCATTAGGGTCAAAATGCAAAAATTGTCAAATTCTAGGTGAAATTTCTTGAGCATTGGGGTGTTTTGGTTAGTGCCCTATCTTACCTGTGAATTTGGACTAAAACAATGAAATCTTGAAAGTAAAGTGCAAAATGAGGTTCGCATTTCCACCATATTTGGACCAAAAGTCCCTATGAAAATCAATTTTCCACTATGTCCCAATGGTTTGTCCCTATGGAGGTCAGTTAACCACTCCCGAGCAGTGAGAAAAAGTGAAATTGAAGTTGAAAAAGCCATTGGTCCCCATGAGGATCAATTTTGCACTCTCGGACATAAGAATTAAGGTCAAAACACATAATGTCCCTATGGAGGTTAATTTTCCACTCGGCAGACACTTATAAAAAAAAATGGGAAAAGAGTTGAGGTGGAAAATCTCTATGCACGTTGAATTTCAACTTTGTCCTTACTAAGATAGATTCTCCACTTTCCTTATAGAGCATAATTTCCACTTTATATACTAAGAACCAAGTTTGTCTCTATGGATGAGAAATTTCCTCTTGTACATATGACTATAAAAACCCTATTTGTCCCTATGGGGTCGAATTTCCCCTTGAGAATCAAAATGTGTTGGATGTGAAAAGTCCCTATGAGGGTCATTTTTCCACTTCCCTCTAAATGAGCAAGTGAAGTGATATTGCATTGGGACTGGTTTGTCCCTATGGTAATCGATTTTCCACCAGCAAGCAAATGTATAAGAGTTGGCTGAGATGTATGAATTGCATTGTCCCCATGGAGATCGAATCTCCACTTGGATGGATTGGTGAAAATTTTAAGACTAATCTATAGACGAATATGAGGATTTATGATGTCCTTCTCCTCATCAATTTTCCACCAAGACCAAAATGCAAGAAAATGCAAAGTTAAATGGAACCAAACTTGTCCCTATGACAATCGATTTTCCCCTTTGGTGGATTGGGTGGAGTTTTGTGATGGAATGAACAAAAAACAAAATGAAATCAAGAGTCCCTATTGTTGATAACTTGATATTATGGCCTTTATGCCTTGGATAATGATAATAAATATATAGAGTATATATTTATTATTATAATTCAATATATATAAATAATAATATTAAATATAAGGAAATATTTAATATTTATTGTTTATCAATAAATCGATTTTATATGCTTAATGGTTTAATTTAAATAATGATTAGAAAGGGCCCAAGTCAGCCTCTTGGGCAAGTATATTTATTATTTAAATTACCTATGTCGGCCTCTTGAGGAGGCACTCCATTTGCATATAAATAGAGATCGATTCTTGGAGGAGATGTATCAAAAACATAACATGCTTCCTTCAAGAATCGAATGACATGAATTAAGATTGAATTGTGTTCATCATGTGCGACTGTGCGAACTTCACCAGATTATTCAGGGGGCAGCGAATTAAAGCTTCGATGGAGAATGGAGTGCTCACTGTGATAGTGCCCAAGCACACTCATTCCGACCCTCTACCTAAGTTGTATCTACCTGAGAATGTGAAGGTGGATGAGGCGATTGCTGTGTGTAATAATTGAACAGTGAAAATAAATACAAGGAGCAGAGCAGATCGAATACAAGGAGCAGCAGATCGAATATATATAAAAGTGCAGCAGATCATTTGGCTGTAGCTATTTTGTATTACAGATCTATATTGTAGACCTACGGATCTGATCTATATATTACAAGTCAATTACAGATTGGTGACAACTTGGAGAAGAACTAAGAGAAGCCCTAGGTGGGCTAACTCGGGTCATATTTAGAAGGATTTGAAGGATCAGATTTAAAGACTCCAAGGACAGATTTCAGAGTTACAATCTGGGTACTATCTCTCCTTTGTTATTATTTTCTTCTTATCCTGTGCTTAGTCTTGAAAGATCTCTATAGATTGATATATTCCTTGCTATAATCTGGAAAATATTAACACCTATACAAGTCGATTTTCCACCAAAGCATTAGTGAAGGAAACTAAAGGAAAAGTGAAGCTGTTATGTTCCAATGACCTGCAATTTTCCACTTCAAGAACTTAGTGAAATTTTAAAAGGCAAAGTGAAGGATTTAACAAATCCATATACAAACTGATTTTCCACCTTAGTGATGGGACAAAAGGAATCAAAGAAAATGAATTTTAACAAGTCCCTATATTGATCGAACTTCCACTAAAAGGCAATTTTAACCCCACAAGCACTGTGGAGTTGCACAGTTGGG
This sequence comes from Chamaecyparis obtusa, assembly GCA_027943335.1. Lineage (NCBI taxonomy): Eukaryota > Viridiplantae > Streptophyta > Pinopsida > Cupressales > Cupressaceae > Chamaecyparis > Chamaecyparis obtusa. The sequence goes on along the minus strand of BSBK01001460.1, from coordinate 654,350 downwards.
ACAAAACCACATTAAAATACCATGAACAAATGCAATGCAAGGAAGCAATTTGAAGTTAGAGGCTGAAGAAAGGCATTAAGGGCTGACTAATCAAAGACCAGGAAAAGGAAGATATCAGATCAAGCAATCAACACCTAGAGGGAGACAATTTAGTGAGGAAAAATCAGAAAATCAAAAATATCCCCAGGGGGGCAAACTTTGTTTGTAGACCCAAAGTCTGATCGAATCCTCATCATTAATGCTGCAAATTTGTTGAAAATTTCGAGGGTTTACAGTGTGAAGGTCGCAAATTTCTGAGAAATGTCGAAGACTGATTCAATTTTGATCATGAAGGTTGTGAAAGCTAAAGACTAATTGGATCCTAATTACCAAAGCTGCGATTGTGAGAAACCACAGACCAAATCAAAATCGTGGCTACCTCAGGCATATTCAGACAAAGACAAATCATTTTCCCTGCCAAAAATCAGGAAAATTTAAGCAAAGTCACACAGGTCAAAATCACAGTCGTCTTCAGAATTCAATAACAGGATCAGGTTTAGAAATCAGATTTTAAAGTGTCATTTCATCGATTTTTATCTTCAGATTTTCAGAATATCTTCCCTAAGCCATGGTTTTGCAAGTGTAATGATCTGATTTTCTGAGTTTAAAGCAATGGGGAATAGAATAGAATTTCCAGATCTAAGCATTTTCAGACTTACATTCTCCGATTTCTTTGTTTGTAACTTAAATTTTCTGATTCTCTGAATCCTAAAGAGTCTGAAAACATGCACAAAATCAGAAATTAATGTGTCCGAAAATCATTTTCTCAAGTAGATTTCCTTGTAAGGTCATTAATTCTGAGCTTTGTATAGGAGCATGGCTGAGGCAAAAGGTGGAGTTGCAGCTAGGAAGACGTAGATGAAGCGGATAATTGAAGGTTACTACCCGGAGTCTCAAATGTCTTCCAAATGGAAGAAGATTGGTGATACTAATTTTGAGCACCTAAACATAAAGAATATGAAGCAAAGGATGTATGGAACTCAAGATCAGATGCCTTCAACAATGGCTGTCAGCATCATGAAAAATGGAATATATCATGCTATAGGCTTTCCATCAGCAATCCAATGCAATGAGCTTATGGTAGAATGTACAAGGCATTACGATCCAAGGATGTAGATGAGAACAAAGGAGGAAGCTCAAGCCATGTTTGAAAAGAAACCGGATGCTTGCATGGACCTTATAAACAAAGGATGGGTCCTTGAAGCTAGGAGACATCACTCCAAGCTACCTAAAAGGCTCATAAGTACAGACTTCAAAGATGAATACAGTGATATGATCCTGTTGAACAGAAACATGGGAGCTCCTCAAGGAGCACTGTTTGAGAATTTGATGTTTTATTTCATAGAGGTCTCAGCTGGAACAATGATGATAAATTGGGCAAAGGTGGTGAGTGACAACCTGAATGACATTCAGTTGATGAACTTGGAGAGAACAAAATCCTTCTACACGAGCTCTTACATGATCTATTTGTTGGCAAGGAATGTCATATATGCAGGTTTGATATGCAGAAGGGACAGCTTAAGATATATGATTGCCATCCACAACTTCAGCTTCATTAAAAGGGACACTACAGGAGGGTGAATGATACATTTGCTATGTATATCACTCATTTGTTACAAGAAGGATTGCATTAGAGGTTGTCCAAGGAAGCAATGGCATTAGTGGATAAATATGGATCATGGTTCATTCAATTCCCAACCTTCACCTATATAAAGATTCAAAGATATACCTATCAGCTATATAAACTTCCAAGGTATCCTACAGATAAAATAGTGTTGCTTGAGATGGTGAGACAGTTATCTGAATTTGATCATATTCAGAAGACAAAGCATAGGCAAGGTATGACCTTTCCTATCACACTTGGTAAGATATTGGATATGTCTCCCATAGCCTTAGCAGTAGAGACAGCTAATACCATTTTGCAGTTCCATCAGCTTGGGGTATACAAAGCTAGAATATCATTTCAGTCCCTTTCAGAGGATCCTTGCGGCTAAAGAAAAGAAGTACAAGCATGAGGTTGATGTTGAAGACTATTGGGCAAACCTCACAGATGAATATGGAGTAAGGAGAAAATGTGGTCTAGGACATCCATAGACTTCATGAGGAAATGTAACATCTTCCCCATTCCTAATCAAGTAAAGGACAATGGAATCATATACACCCCCAGTATGAGCAAGAGAAGGATAAGTCGATTTCATCACTTGATTGGTCACAAGTAAAAGAGTTGACAAATTTGAATATCTTGATGAGAGAAGTAATGGACAGATCAAGGGAGTGGATAGATAAATAAATAAATAAGCTAAGGAAGCAGGGTGTTACTTTCACTTACGGAAAGATGCAAAGTGATGAGTCTTCTTCTAGTAGAGATGAAATGACAATTAGCAATTGAGGACTGAACAACAATGAGGAAGGACAAGCTTCAAGGAAAAGGGAAGGGATAGCTGAGAAATTTTAAGCAAGAAATAAGGAAGCCACTAGTGCAGAATCCAAGCACAAGAAGCATAAGTCTACTGCACCTCAATCCACCACAAATTCCTCATCTATTAGGGAGATTGATATGCAGGATAAGGAGGATGAATCAAGACAGGGTAATGATACTGAGATACTACCTCAAGAGGATCAGGATGAGTCTTCACCTCACAATCAGTACAACGTGAGGTGGAAGAAGAGCAACCAGCATCCCTTTCAGAGGAGACTTGAATAATTCTAGTCCCAATGAACAAGAGATTGATGAAGACATTATTTCAGCATTGAGAGGAATTAATGACGATAATCATCTTGAAGATGGAACGGAGTTGTCCACAGTGCTTGATTGGTTGAAGGATAGCATGAAGAAGAAAAAAGTAGAAGAGGTATAACCAATTGAAGACATTGATAAATTTCTACCTTGAATTGGTAAACCTAAGGAGCAAAAGAAGGCTAAGAAGTTATCCTAGATCACTAGAGATGATTCAAGAGCTTGCATCTTACATGTGGTTGTCCTAGCAGTTGATAAAACTAGAAAAGAGATCACTCCTATGGGATATCAAATTGCAACATTTGATCTTGACCATCAACAAAGAGGCAAGAATTCTAAGAACTGAAGGATACCGCTGGTGCAATTGAAGAAAGTATAGATAGGATTGAGGAAAAGAAGGAAATGTTAGAGTTGGAGAACAAAAGATTGGAGTATATTCAAAAGCTACTGAACCTGATGGTACAAGAAGATGTTACACTTGCTCCACTATCTCCATTCCTCAAGAATCCTTCCACACTTATGAGGCAATGAAGAATACACATCAAGAGGTGAAAGAGTGGATTGAGAACATTTCAAAACAAGCAGAAGATTTCCTTACTAGGATGGTCCACGCTCATGATAGGACTATGCTGCTCATTAGCAAGGTTCAAAGTTTGGAAGGAGTATGGGGAGAGTTTCAACCAGTTCAAAAGAAAACACTTTCAAAGAATTAAGGAAAGTTCCTACATCAACACTCACTCAAGAAGGGATAATTAAAGACGGGAGTAGATATGATTTCAATCATCGGTACTATTCCTTGGCAATGAGGAAATCCACATATGATCGTGCACATAATGATTGCCTTAGGATCAAAGGACCTATCCTTGACATGCATTTGAATATTCTCATATCAATCAAGGAGCTATTGGGTCAAGATGTTGATGTTTCCAGTGAGCTAAACTTAGAAGAATTGAAGGGCTGAAATCAGTTTACTTTCAAGGAATGGAATTCATCAAGAAAAGTCAATTGGGTGGTCTTGTTTCTCTCATGGTTTCTATCGGCAATTTGCAGAAGCATACATCAGATTGGGATGGCATTCTTGATACTTGTATGGAAGGATTGGAGGTAATAGAGTTGCAGCATAATAGCTTACCAAGTATTGCAATGGAAGAGCTTGATGAGGTGATGTCCAGGTTCATTGAATTTGCTACAAGAGAAAAGGATGAAGGCATACACATTCTAGAAGATGATCTATTGGATGACTAGGAGCTTTCTCATTGGTTCTAAGGAGAATATTCCATTTTGTTATATTGTATTTAATGCTACATATTTGATATTTGTAGCAACCCTAATTAGGGTTATATTGGGATGATCTTGGCCGTTGATTTCAAATCAACGCGGGCCATTGAATGTAATTGAAACTCCTATATAAACCCTCCTCTCATTTGTAAGGGGAGTCTTTGGAGAATTGTCACTTTGATGCTGCCATAATTGAAATAAATCATTGAAATTTGATTATTTAGTAAAGATTTTGGAAGTGTTGTGTGGTTCTTTGATTTCTCAAACATAGTTTAGAATTTTCTTGAAGTGTTATAGTTGAATGAAAGAAATCTTGAATGATCCTTTGTGGAACTCACTTAATCTATACTACTTGTAGTTTGCTGATTGCAAATTGCTTTGCATGGTCAACTGGAATTTACATAAGCTTAACTTCAATTGTTTCTTACTCATCGATATATATCCTATTGATGGTGTTGGTGTTGTTGGTAATGATTTGAAAATCTGTTGCTCACCTTAGAAGATTGCACTAGCTTGGTGGAAGTTGAAGACAAAGCTAAGTCTAGTAGAGTTTGTAAAGACATTCACTACCTCTTGCATTCTAGGATTAGAATAGGATCTCTAAACCCTCTCTATTTGCATTTTATTTCAAAGTCTTGTTAGATTAGGAGCAAGTACTTGCATTGCTAAATCTTCTGCATAGAAAAGTTGATAAATCTAGAGTGAATAGTGTAAGTCCCTTTGGATTACCAACATACATCAAGCAGAACAAGCTCATATCCAACATAAAGTCCCAAGTTCGCAAGTAGGAACCTTGGAGTCACCTCTATTATCTTTTTGCAATCCTAGCATACAAGGGATCTTTTCTCAAGAGAGGATAGAGTGTCCTTTGGCACTTTATTCTGTGTTGGTGTGGTCATAAAACACTCATCAATAGGTCCCTCACATTGAAAGGATGAAAATTTAACTATCAAGGAACCCTAGTAGCAATAGAATACAAGGATGAGCAATGTCTCACTATGCTACCCCCTACTTTGTGTGAATCAGTAGTGTCCAAAGAAAACTTAACACCTCCAACCCCTATCAAGAGCTAAAAGATGAAATGATCAATCTAGTAGTTTTCAATAGGCACTTTATCTTTAAGCTAAACAAGTCAAGCATTTGTTATTGGGTTAAAAGAAAGTGAATAGAAAACCCCCAAAATATCTATATAATGGTACCTCTTATGGATTTCACGATAGGCAAGGCATTAAAAAATGTTCCTAAATATCCACCAAGAGAAAACAAATGGCGTAGAGTCTTTCACTTTGTAGAGTATGGTAGTCAAACTAAAATTATATTTGGTGGAAGCACACTCTCAATTGGGCGAAGATTATTCTTAAACCACAAGACTAACGATGTTGAAGATAATTGGGGCAACCAATGGTCCCATTTGCAACTTTGTAAGAAGTACTTGACATAGAGAGCCAACTTGGATGTCAACGAAAGGTTTGAGTGACCTAGATGTACTAACAATAAATGTCCTCTTTGATAGATCAACTAAGCACCTCCGTCTAGGGAAGAAAGTGACAAAATATCAATAGACTAGAAAGGCAAGTTTACCTTGGAAAATGAACAATGCTAACATCTTGTAAGACCCAAAGAGATAATCCCCTTGAGGAACAAAGTGCCAAAAATGGATACCTCCCACAAGAAAAGAAATATTATCCTTGTAGATATAAGGTCTAAAGATACTCTTGGGGTAAAGAGTCTAGACTACAAATTTGGCTTGGATAATACATTGAAGGACTCTCTTTGTATTGGATCCTACAATAAACCACTATCATCATTAAAAAAGGAGACAACTATTTTTTCTATAGTTAAAGGCAATTTAATTGTATAGAGATAGAGAGTAGATGGAAATGACAGTTTGAACTTTACAATATGAAATTTGGAATATGGTTCTTTTTCATAGATTTTGATATCGAATAATTGCATGGCGCACTACATAGTACATAGTTTGACTTCAAAGTGCAAACCTAAAAATCAACTATAATCTACTTTGTACAAAGCCAACCTACAAAGTACAAAGAAATAAAAAGCATCAAGAGCCCATGACTCTTGTCACTACAAAGTATTATACACCTATTGTAGATAGTGATAACGAAGCTCTGTGGTCCATACCTTTACTAATTCAATCAATATGATTTTTATTAATAGTCTCAACATCCCTAAAAATAAAGTGGTCATCCTCATCAAAAAGCGGCTCCTCATCATTTGCAATCTATTTGAAATTTGGATTGATCTTATCAAAGTTAATCGAATGATCTTCCTAAATACCACATAAAATTATTAAATTGAATATATAAGTTAGGAAGATAAAACAATTATTAGATATTAAATGTGGAAAATGAAACAAAATAATAATTAGATTTTAGAATTACAATTGAAAGTTTTTTTGACCTAAAATTTTCTTGAGCTTAAAACAACGGTTGTGGTAACCAAACATTAAATAGCTCGTTTGTTATTGAGTCAAATCATTGCATTTCTTAGAATGTATGTGCTCAAACACACCCTGAATATGCTCACACGTAGCTGAACTACATGGCTGGCTCAAAATGCACATCACTGTCCATCGAAAAATTGCAGTTTCCTAGCCAAACAAATCTCACCATTGAGCAGAAAAGACAAATTTTATCATGATTTTGTCATATACAATTTAATTAACACTTGACATCTATAATGTATTCATGTACAATATTATAAGAATTGTCAACAGTTTTTGCAATTACTTGGTTTGAAGGTGGTCCTACCTTCTATGGAAAAAACAATAGAGAAAAAACCATTCACTTGCTTGTTTGTGGACACTCTTACCATACTCGGCAACATTCTTTCCACACATTTGAAGAGGCTTTGGTGACCTTTCCAACCTCTTCAAATGAGTCACTATTCAACAATGCTATATTGAGGTACTATCTAGTTGCAAAATGTGGGGATGCATCTATAATTGATGATTTCCCATAGCTATATGTACTTGTTGTCATTGTCCATCGTTCTCCTAGCAGCCTCATTTGTCCTATCCATGGCCTCATATAAATAGCCCACAAAGGATTCAACCCCATCAGCTAGTCTTAAAACTCTAACTACAAACATTGAAAACTCGACAATTTGTTGTGCCTCTACCCAAAAACTTTAAAAAATTTAATCTATCATAGTCTTGCCATCCGTATGATTGGTAAAGATACACTTTATCTACTCATTCAAAATGAACATTCATTTCAAATTCATCTAATGCAAACAAAAAGAGCCTACAATGCAAGGAAGTGGGTAGCAAATTTCATCATCCCTAGGGAAGTCTGTTGCCTTTAGCGAAGGTGCACATCATATTTAACACCCTCATATGCTTGTATATAAATTTTATAAATTTGGTAATCGTGTGGATCCTCTCAAATACATACTTGACCCATTTAAGGTTTTTAGTGTCTCCCAAGGTTAGATCAAGACAATGTGCCTTGCACGGATTCCAAAACATAGTGTGATTCTCACCATCGAAAGTCTTCGAGCAGAAACACAATCAGCTACATTATCTATAATTAAATGGACCACATTTCTGATATTGGTTGCACACCTAGTGTAGTACATAATGCAAAGAAGACGTTAATGTTTCCATCTAGTGTTAGAAAAACAACAAAAGAGAGCATCTCATAGGTTGTTGTGGTAGTTGTAGTTCATGAAAAGGTTGACTCTAGCCATAGAATAAGTTGATCCAATTGGTATGTGTGTCCTAGTTGCTATTGACTATTTGAATACAACTCAAAATCCCTCAAGGCTTAATGGATGACATCTAGAGGGCACTATTTAAAAAGGTTCACATAATGACTTGGAACCTTTAACAAATACCATTTGAAGTGATAACTCTCACACCTTACCACTCCAACCTTATCACTCTCGTCTTTCAATATACCTATCTCTCCAATAATTCAGACTTCTCAATATATCACATCTCCCTATAACCAAATGTCTATGGAAGTGTAGTGGTACGATTAAGCAATCTTTTCAATATAACAAATCTTCTCACACAAGAAATAGTACATGGAAGTAATGGTACAAAAGAGCATAGTAGCACCAAAAACGATGGTATGAAAAAATATTGGATGTGTCTAAGGCCTCACTTCATGTGGAATCTGTTAGCATCAAATGATGGTAACCGATAAGCTCTCTACCGGTCCTAGTATTGTCATTGATTGGCAAAGAGGATAGAGATTTGTCCATCTCTATACAGGCTGAAGCTGTAAGAAAATCTACATCAAGAGAGGCTGGTTTAGCAAGAAAAGAATAATTGTAATCCATTGTAACCGATCGCTACACTAAGCATCAGTAACCGGGCAATGCACTCAATTAGGGAAGAGAGGATTCCAGTATCAACCAAGGACCGAACTACAACCAATATAGACAAGTACAGATAAAAGCAATATCCAACTAGTGTCTATAATACAACCGGGACAATGTAATCGGTAATCCATGCAAAAGGAAGCACACCGAGGACAATGCAACTGGTAAGACAAGAAAGAGACTGCAACAGATCAAAGGACAGATATATTATAAGACTCCGATATGAACCGAGGAAGTCATAGTCAACTATCAACTATCTGTTCCAACCAGCTCTTTCTACCGGGATTTATTGCAGTAAATCCAAGTGATCTTGAGTTGTCTTGGTGATCAGTTTGAGGCGCAGGTAAAGGATTTAAAGCCGGAATCAATGGTTTCTTGAGGCGCGACTGAAGGATTTAAAGCCGGATTCAGTGGCTTTAAAGCAAGGTGTTATCTCCTATGAAGGAAGGTTGCTTGACACGCAACTGTTGTTTTCTTCATGAAATGGATAAAGCTAGAGCATGCATCGGATGTTTGCTCAGTGAACCAATACTCCAGATCTCAAGATTAGGTCATGCATTTGAGGCGCAGTTAGGGCAACAAAACTATATATATTCTTATGCCTGTTGGGAAGAAGAGTCGCCTTCATTCTGTCGAGAAAAAGAGTGAACCTATATGCTATAGAAGCAGGGGTAAAAGAAAATAGAGAATTAGAGATAGAAGATTGTGCAAAGCAGCACAACAGTAGATGAGAATACACCTGCAGTGACCGGTGATGATTCTCAGTTGAGCATAAATAGAGATCTTATCAGGCTAAGCAAAGTCATCTGTAAAGATCGCACTTCTATTGTTTTCTAGCAAACTACAATAGACAAATCGCAGTATTTAAGTGGACTCTAACATGTCCCTTGTATCAAAATCCCTTAACCAGGTGACATCTTTCAAGGTGTTTAAAGTCCTTTAACCAGGCAGATCCTAACAGACCTTATTGTAACAAATCTCTTTACCGGGTTGCATCTAGCAAGTGCGCTTTTATCCTTTAACCGGGAAGGCTCTTAACAAGGCGTACTCCAAGAGAGTACAAAATTTGTGAGGTCTCCTCACACCGTGGTTTTTACCCTAATCGGGTTTCCACGTAATAAATCTGGTGTCACTTTGTGATTGTTTACTTACTGTTATTATTTGCTTAAATCTGCTTGCCTTTTGTGCTGTAAGTTCACTTCATTGGATTTAGAGAGAAAAAGTTTTTAGAAGTGTTGATTCACCCCTCCCCTCTCAACACCAGTTGGGACTGTCAATTGGTATTAGAGTCAAGTCTTGTTTTCTTTGCTGCTTAACCACACAAGGAAAAAGTCAAGATGATGAGGAAGGAAGGACCAAAGTTTTCAAAAGAAAACTTCACCTTATGGTGCAGCAGAATGAAGCTGTATATAAAGACCATCAGTGACCAGTACTGGAATCACATTACCACCGATTACAGTGAGCCCACTGGCACCTTGACACCTGATCAAGAAAAGATCAAGACTGAGCACACGACAGCTATGGATATGCTAGCTAGCATGCTACCTAATCATGTCTATGCTGAGATTGAACATCTTGAATCTGCCTTCAAGATGTGGGGCAAGCTACAAACAGTCTATGGAGGGGATCCTAATGTTCAAAGAGCCAAGGTCAAAAGCCTCAGAGGAAAGTATGATGATATGAGGATGAATGAAGGAGAAGACATCGAGCAATACAGCAACCGGATCAAAGAAGTGATCAATTCCATCAGATGCGCTGGAGGAAAGCTCAGTGAAGAGGAAGTAATCAGCAAAATACTGAGAACTCTCAGACCTTAGTATGCTTTCAAGATCTCTGTCATTCAAGAGCTCAGATCGGTGACCAAAGATCAAGTCACTCTAGACTCCCTTATTGGTAAGTTGGCTGCCTTTGAATTAAGTAATTTTGATAATAGCTTATCTATTCAGGAAGCAGCTTTCAAGTCTTCTGCCAATATCTCTTCCACTAAAAAGGGAAGAGAAATCGGTAACTGCTCTACCGGTAAGATTGGCAACCTTGCTGAGAATCTACTCTCAGAAGAGATGGAGCAAGAAGAGTTTGAAGCACTCATTGCAAGAAGATTCCCCAAAGGGAAAGGGAAGTACAAGGGAAAGCTTCCTTTGAGATGCTTCTCTTGCAATAAAATAGGTCATATTGTTGCAAGATGTCCTGATAATGAACATAAAGATAAAAGAGACTGGTTCAAGAATAAAGCAAAGAAGGAGTGCTATCTTGCTGAAGGAATCACAGATAACAAATCTGAAGACTCGGAGGATCCAGAAATTGCATTTGTCGCAATAAACGAGGAGAGCCTAGTAATAGAAGAAGTTGCACTCATATCAAGCTCTCATCAATATGATGACTGGATCATTGACAGTGGATGCACTCACCACATGACCGGTGACAAGAGCAAGTTTATCAACCTCGAGCTCAATGACAGCAGATCAGTTACCTTTGGGAACAATGCTCCCTGTGGTATCAAAGGTAAAGGTTCTATTGCTCCCTGAAACAATGTTGTCTATGAAGATGTGTACTGGGTTGAAGGACTCAAGTACAACTTGATGAGTGTTGCACAACTGAACAACAAGGGATTCCTGCTGGAATTCGGACAAGGTTCTTGAATAGTAAATAATCAATCCGGAACTCATGTCGCAACCGGTAGACAGAGAAAAGGTAATCGTTTCTATCTTGACTCAATGGAAGGAGCCTGTCTCATATGTTAGTACTAAACCGGTTACTGAGAGGGGGGGTGAATCAGTAAATATTATCTTTCTGCATGTTTAAAACTTGTAAACGGATCTTTAAATGTAAAACAGAATGTAGTCAATCATTCACAAGCATAAATAGATCACACAGATCAACTCAAGTATTTATACGTGGAAACCCTCGGTTAGAAGGAAAAGACCACGTTGAGACAGAGCTCACAACTTCACTATCGCAGAATGAAGGCCCCCTATTAGGAGCTTACAAAAGCACTGATTGAAGTGCTACCCGGTTAAGGGATTTTACAAAAGATTTGTTAAGATCTAAACTTTTTTAGGAGTTGCCTAGTTACATGACTTTGAACATCTACAAAGTTGTTACCCTGTTAGGGGATTTTACAAAGAACCAATTAGGTTCACCCTGATAGAGGGATTTCAATATGCTTTCATTCCTTCTATAAGTAATGATCTTATGTTGACACTGTCTGTCAGATTAGATCATACCTGTTGATCTTCTTCTTCGGTTTGCTTGGCTGTTGATCTCTCTTTCTTTCTTCACCTCTGTGCCTGCAGCATCTCTCAGAAGATATCTCTCCTTTGCTCTATGCAATCATCAACTATCAACAACACATTTTTGTTGTGTCCTATGACCTATATTTATATTAGACTTCATCGTAATGAAACCCTTAACTCATAGAACCGCCAGGCTGCAAACTCCGCATTAAATCATGCAATCAGCAAAGAGCTATGCGCTTTGATCTGGAGTTTACCTTCCAAAAGCATCTGTAGGAATAAAGCTAACTCCTGTTAAAAAGCTAACTCTACTTCTCAACGGTGGATGTCCCACATAATCCGACTTTTGACTTAAACTGTAACTCAAATTGATCCATAAAATCCGGATCAGATCTATCTTGTAGTTAGACCGGTATACCCTTATACCCGGTTTGTCCCTGTATGCTTCATAAGACCGATTCTGCGTTCTTGATTCGGTCTACCGGTGAATCTATCAAGTTAGTCAACCGGTGCATACATTTTGTTCTTCTTCTACCAGTGTTGTCAAAGCAATGTGAGTGACCGATGCCCCTTTACCGGTGTGAGGTTTGTGAAATACACTAATGACAACTCATATTGCTAACAATCTTCCCCTTTGTCATTGGTGGCAAAAGCTTCACAAACTTTACTCACTTACTAAATACCTGTACATTGTATCGGTAGAACGCTACTTCCCCTGACTGAATGCTTCCTCGGTTCTGTACTTTCCTTCCTCTATATACTCTTCCATACCAGTACCTTCTATCGGTAGAACGCTACTTCCCCTGGCTGAATGCTTCCTTGGTTCTGTACTTTCTCTGTATACTCTTCCCCTTTTTGCCTCCAGAGGCCAAAGGGTAATGCATATCTTCACAGTTGAAGCTTGGTAAAGATATCCTTGTATATTGTTCTGCCTGATTGAAGGAATGGTGCCCATTGACCGGTTACATATTCTGAATTCTTTTGGGCTGCTATCAAAGAAATAATGATATTCTCCATGTCTTCCATAGTTTTATAGGCTGGTTCATTGATTAGATCTTCAAGAGAAGATGCTGTTATATTCATGATGTCAAATGTGGGTGCCAAAAACCCTTGGAATCCAATAATATCTTGGATCCACTTATTTTTCTCTTCAGCAATTTTTCTGAGTGCAAGAGTTAAATTTGTCATTTCTCTACTGTAGGATGTTGCAGTCTTGTTCTTAATGTCAAACTGAGAGGACAATGCTTTAATCTCTTCTGTTATCTTGGCGGACTTTTCTGACAAATCTTGCAAAAATACTTCAAAGTTTGATGTTCTGCTCATCAAACTTCCTGCTTCTTGAAGTTGTTGTTGGATAATTCTCAGGTTTGTTGTCACATTCACCTTAATCTCTTCAACCTGTTTGTGGAGTAACTCCAGTCTTTTCTTCTCGTAATGGTCGATTGCCACTATTTCCGGATTTGCGAGGTCCTCACTAATTGCCTGTGCCAATACTTCTAGCTGGTCGATGATTGGTTCATCGCTATCAACGTCAGTATCAGGAACGAAGTTGCACGGAATGTTCTTGACAATGGTTAGGACCATGTCCTGTTTTCTTTTGGTCAGCTCTTTGAGCTGCTTGGTTGACATCTTGCTGATATCTACCACTGTATCGGTAGTTTTACTCCTTTTGGCTTCCTTCTCCTCGTCAAATGACAACTTCCTTTTAGAGGAGGAGCTTGGGATGTCTCCTTGTTCTTGTTGTCTTTGCTCTTGCTCCGGTTTAAGTTGCTCGGTGTGGACTTGGATGTCTTCGTCTTTTCCCTTATTATCTTTTGTTCCTTGATGAGCTCTGTTCTCCGGTTGAGCTTCTCCTTCTAGTACATTTTGTTTCTCAGAAGGTTTTTCCTTGGTCTGAGCTTCTTCATCCGGTTGCTTGTTAGCATCTTGTTCTTGTTCTCCCGATGGGACTTCTTTTTGTTGTTGCTCCTCAGCAATATGAAATTCTCCCATGGGTATATCAGTTTATGTCCCTTGTTCAACATTTATTTGTGCATTAGTTATGAATTCTGTTTGAGCTTTTTCCTTTTCAGTAGAAGATGCTTTACCAGTTGTGGGTCTGACCAGTGTTGCTTGCATTTGGTCAGTTTGATCCTGAGGACCTAGTTTATCCAATGCACTGAAGTCATACTTACGCCTGTAGTCTAGAGTTGCTTTGTAGACTTGATTCTCATATCCGTTTAAAATTTCTACAACTCTGTCAAATGTCTTTAAGTTCATGGATGCTTCTTCTAATAGAAGCTTTATCTTTCTTCGTTGAATCCAGGTTTGACCTTAAGCAATGTTTCCCTTGTGATTCTGGTGTTTATGCCTAGACCAGTTTTCCATTTTGATTGTAGCCTGTTATTCAGTTCTGGTGAGAACTTGGACCTGTAGTCCCTTGGAGTCCTATTATAATCTATGAAAGTTTCTACTATCCCTACAATTAGCTTTTGTTTGTCCTCTTCGTTTAGTACACTGTACCACTTTGCAGCATTATCTACTTCTCCAAAGTCCATTACCTCAGTAATTATATCATCAACATGCATGGGTTTGATGTTACCTTTGCTTGAAGAGATGAGAACTGTTGGATTCACTGCCTGATCTTTGGTTAAGTCTACTAATGCCAGTGTTTCTTCTCCAAGTACTCCTTTCCCTTTACCAGTGTCAGCCACCGGTTTAGCTATTGTTCTTTGAGCTGCTTCTTGTTCTGCTTGATGTTGGGTCTAGAGAAGTTTGGTCCGTAGCGCTACTTCTTCATCATGTACTTTCTCAATTTCACCAATAAGCATGAGACCTATCCTTTTTATAGTTGCAAAGTTTTTCTGGTGAAGTTCAGCTTGTTCTGTAGCTTCTGCTACAGTAAGGTGATTATGGACCTCTAAATGAGTTTTTATTCTTAGCTCCTTTTCTCTATCTTCCGCGGCTTTCCACTGGGCTTCAATATTCTATAGAAGATGTTCAGGTAGAGTCGTGTGCATTCCACTGGGATGAAGATTAAATTTATGGAGGCAAAATGCTACGGCTTCTTCAAGTTTTCCTTTGTCTTCATCATTGGCTAGTTCATATCTTCTTCTAACAGAACCTAAATGCCCAAATTCTTTCAGTCCTGCCACAATTTCGTCAATTGTGGGTTTGGCTTTTCTAGGTGGGTCCTCCTTTGCCATTTTACCGGTATTCTTCTTTCTAATAAGAGGAATTGTGTCCGCGGTCTCTGTCTCTTCTAGTTCTCCCTCTTGGATGCTAGGCGTCAGTTCTACTTTCTTCCTCCGACCCTTGGGCTATTCTGTCACCAGTTTCTTCTTTGGTGCGGGCGACCTTTTGTAGACAATCTTGACTGGTACCCTTTTTGACAGATTTTGAAGAATCTCAATATACGTGCCAAACCGATTGGCACCGAGATCCAAATTTGCATCATTTAGTGCATCGGCATATGCCTTAGCAACCTTGGCAGAGATCTCATAACCCAGCTCAGGAGCATACACCTCTTGGTTCCACTTCTTGAATGATGTAGTTGTCGGTGGTGACCAGAAAGCATACATCATCCTTTTAAAGGTCAACAATAGTTGATGGTACTCTTTCTCTTTTGTGCATCTTCAATTGAAACTCTTCAAAATAATCAGTCATCGCTTTTCTTAACCGATCTCCCAGTCGGTTAGCCATATCAATGATTTGATGCATGACAAGTTTATCGGTTGTCCAAGTCACGTTACCAATACCTGGGAAGAAATCCAAGTAGAAAAAGTATAGGCATATCAGGAGGGTTCCATACTTCATGGATTTCTTTTTCACAACTCCAAGCCTCTTCATATTTTCAAATATTTGGCTCTGAAGCATTGCACAGATGTCGTATTGGGCATTCTCATGCATGATGCAGTGCGCAGCATGAATTGCACCACCTGGTATGCTGTTCCAGTTGCTTGACTAATAAACCTTGTATCCAATGACAACAGACGCAAAGCGTACTCCATCATCTTCAATGTCATTCACCGTCATAAGTCAACCATCAAACTTCGACTTGGTCAGCTTGTTAATGACGGTATTGGCAATGGTGCGAAGGGTTAGCGCTCCCCCTTTATCACTGTATCCGGTTACTCTGTGGAGATCTTTTTTGGTGATCTCGTGACATGCGCCTCTAGTGAGCCAGAAACCTGGTTCGTGAAGACGGCACAGCACCAGTCTTACTTGATCTTCTCGGAAGATTGCAGGGTAGCATACACCATTTATTAACCCGGATGATACTAGATTGGCGTATTTGTCAGGAAGTTTCCCTTCTTCGCATAGTGACAGATATTCTCCTTGAATATAAGTTTCTCCTAGTTCTTCCTCTTTGGCGTGAATAAACGCTGTAACATCCTCGGTCAAGAGAACTCCTTTTGGTATAGAAGAGAGTGCTCCAGCCATGTCGTTTTCTCTATTCTGATCCGATAGGATGTTATATGCTAGCCTATCCACCAGATCTCCTTTGATCAATTTTACGGTAGCGGAAGATGAGGCCATACTTGCTAACCGGTAATTTGCTGAGAGTAGCTTAGATCAATTTTGCAAATAGTGATTCTCAGTGATCAAGGCACGAGAAAAATGTTTAGCACAAGAATTCGTAAGTAATACAATAAGCAAAGTAAAAACTTGTGAGTAATTTTGCTTTTTCTATATAGGGTTAGGTTATAACGGTAATTACCAAACGGTAACTATTTGTTAAACGGCTACAGTAATAAATGTCTTACCTAACTTTACTTTCCGTTTTCCCAACCAATTAACCATAATTTGTCTTACCGGCTTTTCCTTGCAGACCGAGTGAGTTCGATTCTCACCAATCATACCGGGAACGGTAGGGAATCTACCGGTTCCCTCTAAGCCTTCACGGATCAATTTGCTGATGAAATATCGCCATCAGCAGATGGTGATCTTTCCTCTATCTTCTCTTTAGCGGGGCTCTTTGATTCTTTTACTAACCAAATCTGTTTGACTGATTTCTCAATCTTTTCTTCCTTGTTGGTTTTTTCTTCAAGTTTGACTGGTCCCTTCTCCTTACTGGATAACCGGTTCCTGCACTCTTTGACTTTGTGTCCAATTTTGTTGCAATGATAGCAAACTACCCTAGTTGTCTTTCCTAGGTACGTTCTTCTTGTGTTGGTTGACTTGTCCTAAGAGCCATTGTAATTGTGTGATCCATGGTTCATACACTTGACTGTACTCCGGTTCTTGTTTCTCTTGGTGATTACCAGTTTTGGGGATCTAAATGCCATTGTCTTGGATCTGCATTCTTCTGCCTTGTGTCCAAATTTGTTGCATGCATAGCAGTAGCCCCTGAAGCTTCCCCTGCTAATACTGGACATAGATATGGGACTGGACCAGTACTCACTGGTCTTGTGACCAACTTTACTGCAGTTCTTGCAATGACTGTTATTGGTCCTTACCGGTGCATTTCTGCAGTTGTTAGTTTTATGACCCAGTTTCCCACAATGCTTACAAGATGTGTTAAGGATATTCTTACCTTTTTGTGCTAGTGGTTTCTTCTTATCCTTCTTGATTACATTTTCCCTAGAAGGCTCACCATTTTCATTGGTAACTTCACCGGTGAATCCAAGACTGCTTTGATCTTTATGCCTTCTTTGAGCTTTAAGTTGCTCATCAAGCTTGGTCAAGTTTTTATTGTATCTTTTCAAATTTTCATTTGTTTCTTCAAGTTCGTTCATTTGTTCCCTTAGTTGATAGAATTCTAGAGATAGTCTATTGCATGCTTCATTCCTGTTATGCCAACCTTTCTGCATGTGAGCGTTTTCTTGGGTGACACTCTGCATGTCCTCTTGAAGTTGTAGGATGATAAGTTCATTTGCTCCTACCTCTTCCAATGCCCAGTCTCTTGTTTTCTCAAAGGTTGTCAAGGACTTGACTGCTGAGTTCCTTTCATCTTCAGCTTTTCTCTTTTTCTCGATTAGTTCAGTCATCCTCAAGGCATTGTCCTCTTGATCTCTCTTAAGATTAGAGATCTGATCAGTCAGGATCTAATTCTTGTCCATAAGTTCAGACACTGCCTCCTCAGCTTCATCAGATCCACTCTGCCCAGAGAGTTCATCAATGGTTTCATTGCTCTCATTTAACTGTAATGCTAGCTCCTTTCTCTTTGCAAGTGATCTCCTCAATCTGTTCTCCAGAAATGTAATAATGTCATTGGCTTCCTCGAGCTGTTTTTGATACCAGTAAACTTCCATGATCTTTCTCTCAAGTTGTCAAGCTTTGTAGTATAGAGAACTGAGCTCTAATACCAATTGTTAGTACTAAACCGGTTATTGAGAGGGGGGGGTGAATCAGTAAATATTATCTTTCTGCATGTTTAAAACTTGTAAACGGATCTTTAAATGTAAAACAGAATGTAGTCAATCATTCACAAGCATAAATAGATCACACAGATCAACTCAAGTATTTATACAAGGAAACCCTCGGTTAGAAGGAAAAAACCACAGTGAGATAGAGCTCACAACTTCACTATCGCAAAATGAAGGTGCCCTATTAGGAGCTTACAAAAGCACTGATTGAAGTGTTACCCGGTTAAGGGATTTTACAAAAGATCTGTTAAGATCTGAACTCTATTAGGAGTTGCCTAGTTACAGGACTTTGAACATCTACAAAGTTGTTTCCCTATTAGGGGATTTTACAAAAAACTAATTAGGTTCACCCTGATAGAGGGATTTCAATATGCTTTCATTCCTTATATAAGTAATGATCTTATTTTGACACTATCTGTCAAATTAGATCATACCTATTGATCTTCTTCTTCGATTTGCCTGGCTATTGATCTCTCTTTCTTTCTTCACCTCTGTGCCTGCAACATCTCTCAGAAGATATCTCTCCTCTGCTCTGTGCAATCATCAACTATCAACAACACATTTTTTTTGTGTCCTATGACCTATATTTATATTAGACTTCACTGTAATGAAACCCTTAACTCATAGAACCGCCAGGCTGCAAACTCCGCATTAAATCATGCAATCAGCAAAGAGCTATGCGCTTTGATCTGGAGTTTACCTTCCAAAAGCATCCGCAGGAATAAAGCTAACTCTTGTTAAAAAGCTAACTCTACTTCTCAACGGTGGATGTCCCGCATAATCTGGCTTTTGACTTAAACTGTAACTCAAATTGATCCATAAAATCCGGATCAGATCTATCTTGTACTTAGACCGATATACCCTTATACCTGATTTGTCCCTGTATGCTTCATAAGACCGGTTCTGCGTTCTTGATTCGGTCTACTAGTGAATCTATCGAGATAGTCAACCGGTGCATACATTCTATTCTTCTTCTACTGGTGTTGTCTAAGCAATGTGAGTGACCAATGTCCCTTTACTGGTGTGAGGTTTGTGAAATACACTAATGACAACTCATATTGCTAACATCATAGCCTCGGTCAAAGGAGAATCAAGCAAAATCTGTCTTATGACCAAAAAACACAACAGCTGGTTATGGCACAGGAGGCTCTGCCACATGAACTTTGACAGTATTGTCAAAGTGAGCAAAAAGAAAATGGTAAGAGGACTTCCTGAGATTACAAAGCCCATCAAGGGCGTTTGTAAAGACTGCCAGTTGGGAAAGCTGACCGAAACATCTTTCAACAGTAAGTCCTTCTCTGCTGAGAATGTTCTAGATCTGGTGCACACTGACCTGTGTGGACCAATGAGAACAAAGAGTTACCATGGAGACCGGTACTTTATGCTCTTTGTGGATGACCTCTCCTAAATGATGTGGACACTCTTTCTTGAGGAGAAATCAGAAGTTTTTCAACATGTTCAAAATCTACAAAGCTAGAGTGGAAAAAGAGACCGGTAAAAGCTTGAAGTGTCTAAGATCAGACAGAGGAGGTGAATTTACCTCTCAAGAGTTCACTCACTACTATGAGGAACATGGAATAAAAAGACAGCTATCTGTACCAAGGACTCCTCAGCAAAATGGAGAAGCAGAAAGAAGAAATAGAACGCTGATTGATTGTGCTAGAACATTGCTGATTCAAAAAGATCTGCCTCATCACTTCTGGAGGGAAGCTGTCAATACTGCAGTCTACACACTCAACCGAGTTCAAGTCAAAAAGGGAACCGGTAAGACTCCTTATGAACTTTGGTTCAAACATACTCCCAGTGTAGGCTACTTCAAAATCTTTGGTAGTAAGTGCTACGTTAAAAGAGATATGTACTCTAGGAAGTTTGATCCCAAGAGTGATGAGGGAACATTCTTGGGTTACTCTACCAAAAGTAAGGCCTATCGGTGTTTGAACAAAAGAACAGGGAAGATAGTTGAAAGCATCAATGTAAAAGTTGATGAATCTTCAGAACCAGAAATGAAGATCGATCATGATGATCATAACAGTCTTCAAGGCCTAAACGAAGGGAATGCCTTTGAGTTCAACAAAGCTATGACTGAAGATGAAGGAGAAATACACATGGACAGACATCTGGAGCAAGAGAATGTACCTGAACCCAACAGGTTGACACAGGATGACGAACAAGTTGATGTCCCGAACCATGATGAAGACAATGCTCAACCGGAAGAACCAGACCGGGAACAGAGACCTGTTCTTCCAAGGTATCTCACATATCATCCTACTAACAATATAATTGGTGACAAACATGGGAACGTCTTGACCAGGAAGAAGGCCAAAGAGGACATCTATTTGCTTTCATGTATTGAGCCCAAATCCACCAGAGAAGCCCTGGAAGATGAGAATTGGGTCAAGGCCATGGATGAAGAAATCAAACAAATAGAGAAGAATGATACATGGGAACTTGTGCCTAGACCTCAGGACAAAAATGTCATTGGGACAAAATGGGTCTACAAGAACAAACTAAATGAGGACGGTAAATTCATCAGGTATAAAGCAAGACTGGTTTGCAAAGGATATGCTCAGGAAGTTGGACTAGACTATGGAGAAACTTTTGCACCAGTGGCTAGATTGGAAGGGGTAAAAATTCTTCTTGCCTATGCAGCTCACAAAAGTTTTAAAGTTTACTAGATGGATGTGAAGTCTGCGTTCCTCAATGGAATACTGGAGGAGGAGGTTTACATTGAACAACCGGAAGGGTTTACATCTGCTCAAAAGACTGATATGGTCTGCAAACTAAAAAAGGCTCTCTATGGGCTTAAGCAAACTCCAAGGGCTTGGTATGAAAGGTTGCATTCATACCTTCTGACCATTGGATTCACAAGAACCGGTGACAATAGCAATATGTATCTCAAAACCGGAAAAGATGGAAATCTAATTGCTGAAATCTTTGTTGATGACATCATTTTTGGAGATGACAAGATGAGCAAAGCCTTTGCTGAAGAAATAAAGAAAGAATTTGAGATGTCTATGATTGGGCCCATAAAATTCTTTATTGGACTACAAGTCCTTCAGCTAAAAGAAGGTATCTTCATCTCTCAATCCAAGTACATAAAAGAAATTCTTAAGACTTTAGGACTAGAAGAATCCAAACCAGTTGGAACTCCAATGATAACTAATCTCAAGTTATCAAAAGAGGATGATGCCAAAGAAGTAAATGAAACAATGTATCGGTCCATGATAGGAAAATTGTAGTATGTTGTTCACAGTAGACTGGACATTGCTCATGCAGTTGGCATAGTGGCAAGATTCTCAGCTAATCCCAAAGAAACACATCTGATGGCAGTAAAAAGAATCTTCAGATATCTAAAAGGAACTGAGGAATATGGTTTGTGGTTTCCACACAAAGGAGGATTCCAAATAAAAGTCTACACTGATGCAGACCGGGCTGGCAAAGTTGATGATAGAAAGAGCACAAGCGATGGTGCATTCTTTCTAGGTGGGAGGATTGTATCGTGGACAAGTAAGAAGCAGAACTGCATTTCACAGTCCACTGCTGAAGCTGAATATGTTGTTGCTACAATCAATTGCACACAGGTGATTTGGATCAAACAACTGCTGGAAGGTATTCAGGAACAAGTACCTGTACCGATCGCAATTCACTGTGACAGTACCAATGTCATCAACATATCCAAAAATCCTATTATCCACTCTAAGACCAAGCACATTGCCATCAAGTATCACTACTTGAGGGAACTACTACAGGATAAAGAAGTAAGATTGGAATATGTCCCCACCAAAGAATAGATTGCTGATATATTTACAAAGCCATTACCAAAGAGTACTTTTGAGTATCTCAGAGGTAGACTAGGGGTTGTACCCCTCTTAGATCGTCAGTAATCATCAATAGGGAGTCATCAGTTCATTATGATTCAACAAAAGGTTACACCTTATCTTTTATGAACTGATGAAAAGGATTGCTGCTCGCAGGGGGAGCATCTTAGAGAATGAAAATCTTTTTGAGTAGCCTTTTGGCATTATTGTCAAAAAGGGGGAGAGATTGTGGAAATTGGCAATCGGCAATCAAACTGGTTGATAAACTGGGAAAGTAATGCAAGACTCCAAATGCCCTTCACAGTTTTGCCATCAATGCCAAAGGGGGAGATTGTTAGCATCAAATGATGGTAACCGGTTAGCTCTCTACCGGTCCTAGTATTGTCATTGATTGGCCAAAGAGGATAGAGATTTGTCATCTCTATACAGGCTGAAGCTCTAAGAAAATCTACATCAAGAGAGGCCGGTTTGGCAAGAAAAGAATAACTGTAATCCATTGTAACCGGTCGCTACACTAAGCATTAGTAACTGGGCAATGCACTCAATTAGGGAAGAGAGTATTCCAGAATCAACCAAGGACCGAACTACAACCGGTATAGACAAGTACAGCTAAAAGCAATATCCAACTAGTGTCTATAACACAACCGGGACAATGTAACCGGTAATCCACGCAAGAGGAAGCAAACCAAGGACAATGCAACCGATAAGACAAGAAAGAGACTGCAACAGATCAAAGGAGGGATATATTATAAGACTCCGGTATGAACCGAGGAAGTCATAGTCAACTATCAACTATCTGTTCCAACCAACTCTTTCTACCGAGATTTATTGCAGTAAATCCGGGTGATCTTGAGTTGTCTTGGTGATCGGTTTGAGGCGCAGGTAAAGGATTTAAAGTCGGAATCAATGGTTTCTTGAGGCGCGACTGAAGGATTTAAAGCCAGATTCAATGGCTTTAAATCAAGGTGTTATCTCCTATGAAGGAAGGTTGCCTGACACGCAACTGCTATTTTTTTCATGAAATGGATAAAGCTAGAGCATACATCAGATGTTTTCTCAGTGAACCAATACTCCACTGAGTGATGTATTCGTAAGATCTCAGGATTAGGTCATGCATTTGAGGCGCAATTAGGGCAACAAAACTGTACGTATATATATTCAATCTGCGCGGGCTGTGAGATTTTTTCTATGCGTGGGTAGCTTTCTTCTGTGCGTGGGCCGCGGACCGTGAGATCTAACCGCCTTGCGCGTTGCTTTTCTTCTGCGCGGGCCGTGAGTTGTCTTCTGCGCGCAAACCGTGTGTTCTCTGTGAGTGGGCCGTGAGATCATTTTGTGCGCAGGCAGCTTTCTCCTGCGCGTGGGCCGTGAGTGTTTTCTTCTGCGCGGGCCGTCAGTTGTCTTCTGCACGCGGGCCAACTGTGCACGGGCCGTGAGATCATTCTTGCGCGGGCCGTGGGCTTTCTGTTAGCGGGACGTGACCTTTCTGTGCACGGGCCATGTGTGCAGTGCGTGTGTTGTGTGACAGATCTGTGCATGGGCCTTGATGCAAGGCGGGTCGTGATTGCATTTCGAGCCCTGTCGGTTATTGAGTGCAGTGCGAGTGTGACAAATATGGAGGACTGGAATTAGACTGGTTGCTCCTCCGAGACTGGTCTCTCCTACTCCCTCCTCCACCTGTAACTCACGACCGGCCTCTTTCTCTCCTCACGTGCCATTTGCTGGCCGCACTTCCTGCTGTTGCGAGTTTTTGATTTTGGTTGAACTGTTATGGCCATGGAAACACCCACCTTGAAGCTGTGATATCAAAGGAGGTCGGATGAAGGAAAATATTAGGCTCAAGGAGGAACTCACCAATCTTACTCTGAAATTTATAGCTCTTGAGCGTCAGATGTCTACCTTTGTGGCTGAAACATCCAACATCAAGCACACTTTGACGAAAACATCGGACATGCTGTAGAGATTAAGGACATTAAGGAAATGCAGGATGAACTCCTTCACTGTCATAATGCCTTGAAAAACAATACTGAAACACAATTAAAATCTTGGGCGGATATTTGCAATAACAATGAAAAAAGACAGCAGCAACTTCCCTTAATGGGGGTTGAAGAACTTGTGCAGTCCAAGCTCTTGGATGAAAGAGCTCGACGCGCCAGAGAACTCAATCTCAAGGTTGGCGGTCTTCCTTCTGACATCACCAATCCTATGGACAAGGCATATGCATTCCTTCGCAACCAGCTTGAGCTACCTGACATGAGTATTGACAAGGCTTGGATTGGGTATGATTCCACATTGTTTATTAGATTCCTTTGTGCTTCAGACAGATTACAAGCCCTTAGGGCTCGCAGAAAACTCTTCCCACTGCCAACAAAAATTTACCTTGATGCCAACAAAAATTTACCTTGATGAGGATCTTACCAAATCGCAAGTTGCAAAACTAAAACATGCCCGATCCCTCATTACCGCTGCCCAGTCGGATGGTAAATGGGCTATCATACGAAACCTTAAAGCAGTTATTAGGGACAGCCCCCCTGTGGGTTGGGTTCCCAGGACGGTTCCCCAGACTAAATGACGTATGCGGGCCCAGAAGGAGATGGTGAGGACTAGAGACTCGTTGACTATTCACTACTGGAACAGTAATGGCACTCTTTGGTCCTTACCTGGTCTCTTTTTGGATGTCATTGGTACTGCAGATATTATTCTTGTCACGGAGACACATGAAAGCCCGGCTCGTCCTCTTCCTGGGATTCCCGGTTATCAATGGTTCTCTGCGCATCGGGATGAGGTCAAATTTTCTGGAGGTGTCAGGGGTTCGGGTGGGGTCGCTTGCCTTATTCAAGACCCCCTAGCCAACTTGACAACCATTATGCACTGTGACAGTCTAGCTAGATTCATGTGGGTCTGCATCAGGGGCAAATTTGACAGAGATTTATTTATTGCTTTATGTTACTTCCCTCCTACTACTTCTCCGTATGCTATGCATAGTTCTAAGGGTGATCCATATTATGATCTTATTGACTAGATTGATAGATTCTCTACCTTAGGGAATTTAGTTATCTTGGGTGACTTCAATGGTCGTACCAGAGATCTTCAGGCTCCTTTCCACGATAGACGAATAGACTCTTTAAGCATTTCAGAGTATGATAGTGATGTTACTGGTCTCCAGCGCACCTCTGAGGATGTCGACGGTCCCTTGACCCGGTATGGCAGACACCTCCTCCATCTTTGCAAGTCCTCTACTCTTGTGGTTCTTAACGGGCTTCCCTGCTTCCCCAACTCTGGCGCCTTTACCTGTTGGGCCCATTGTGGGGGTGCTAGTGTTGTTAATTACGTCCTTGCCTACTCCTCGTTCATTCCTTCCATTAGTCGCTTCACCATCGCCCGCCTCCCTTTGGCTAACCATTCCCTCCTCGGCTTCTCCATCCACGCTTCTCCCCCTCCTCCCCCTCCCCCCCCGTCTCCCCCGCCTCCCTGTCCCCCTTGCCCCTGCCCCTCCCTGTCCCACTCGCACCACTTTCTCTTTCCTTGACGTCGACCGTGACCTTTTCCTTGCCCACCTCAAACACTCTTTCTCGCGTTTACCCCTCACTGATTCCTCGGGAGCTTCCACCTTATTCAACCACATCTCTACTGTGATCCTTGACTTCGTCGCGCTCTCCTTTCCGCACCGTACCACGCCGGTCGCTACCAGCTCGCCCCGTACCAGCTCCTGCCCCCAGAACCGTTGGTTCGACTAGGATTGCAAGTCTCTCCACCGCCTTGTTCGTCTCACCTTCACGACTCTTGACCCCTCCTTCCCCGTAGTTAGGCTCTCCTACCGCAATCTTCTTCGGCGAAAGAAGCGACTCTTCTACCTCGCACAGTGCAGATCTCTCAGCTCGTCCCTTCAGGTCTCTCCGAAGCTCTTCTGGTGTACACTCTTCCCCCACCCCCCTGATTTCCCACCGACATGAACTTTGGCTCCCTCTTCTCCCACATTGTCACCCTCTACGACATCCCTGGTCAGCCCTCCCTCCACCTCACCCCCCCGCCCTTTTGCCACCTCTTTACCACCTCCATCATTTCGGAGGCCGTTAGGACCATGAGTTGTAGTAAGGCTGCTAATGAGGATGGTTTTCAGGCTGAGCTCTTCAAGCTCGGGATCTCGGTTCTTAGGCCCTATCTTGCCACTCTATTCAACAAAGTGGTTTACACTGGTTTTTTGCCTTCTTGGTCTCGTCATATTATTCACCCGATCCATAAGGCTGGGCCGACCTCTAATCCGGGTAATTACATGACCATTATGATTGGGTATACCTTTGCCAAACTCTACGCCACAGTTTTACACATCCTTCTCACGAGACAGCTGGACAATTTGGGGTGCAGAGCCAAAGGCCAGGCAGGATTCAGAGCAGATTTTCAGAATACAGACCATATCCTCACTCTCAGGGCCATTATTGAGGAAGCTCGGCACCGCTCAACTAAGGTGTATTGTTGCTTTGTGGATTTTCGCAAAGCTTTCGACTTTGTCCCACGGCCGGCCTTATTCCAGAGACTTGGAGACATTGGGATCTCTGAGGGACTGATTGTTGCCATTATGAGACTCTATGAGAGTGTTGTTGGGCGTCTTAGGACCCCACTTGGTTTTTCGGATTTCATTCAGAGTTCGATCGGTGTTAAGCAAGGCTGCCCACTTTCCCCTACACTTTTTGGTATCTATATTGATGAGCTTGAGACCTACTTGCGGAGCTTCTTGCTTCTCGGTGATGGTTGTCTCCTCCACCAGACCCTGATCCCATCCTACTTTTTGCTGACAACGTCGTGCTCTTATCTTCCTCTCCCGAGGGATTACAACGACTCTTGGATGGCTTGGCCTCCTTTTGTGACTCTCGGCAGCTTGTGGTGAACCTGGGGAAGACGCGGGTCATGACTTTCAATTGTTTGAAAACCTCGCATCTCCACTTTTCTTTTAGAGGGACCGAGATTGAGATGACTTCCAACTACACCTATTTAGGGATTGGGTTCTCTAGGCCACGCTTCAGTTTGAGACCAGCTATGACACCGCGAATCAACAAGGGTTTGGGTTCTCTTGCCTTACTTGAGCGATAGTGCTTTCGACATCACTTTCAAGATATTACGTCAAAGATGTCTATCTTTGATTCACTGGTTAGGCCTACTGTTCTTTATAGCTCGACTGTTTGGGGTCCCTCCTTATTGACTACTGACTAGGCTTCTGTTGAGAGAGTGCAAACCCCCTTTCTCCGATGCTTCATTCGCTGTCAGCCGACTACTCCCACTAGCATCATTCTGGCTAAGTTCAAGGCTCATCCCTTCAGACTTTGCACGATTTTGATCTTGTTTGGTTACTCCACAGACTCAGGGGCTTTGCTAACTCGACTGATGGCAGATACCATTACTCTTACTTGGCCTATTGTTCTTCGGCTTCGTTGGCGGCCTCGGACCCTAATAGGCGTGCTCGGTGTTGGTATGCCCAGGCTTCCAGTCTCCTCAACTCTATTGGTATTGATATCGGCCACCTCACTCTCTTTCAGTATTCCCTTGGTGCTCCTGCTCATCTCCTCCCCCCTCAGTCGGAGTTGAACGAGATCACCAGGTTAGATATTTACAGGAGGTATGTTCAAGTGACATGGGTTGATCCTCTTGATGGCCTTCGGCCTCGTATGGCCTTCTATTTCGAGCACTATATTGAGATACATGATGGCTTGATCACTTGGCCCCAGTATACTTTCAGACGCTGGCCCCACGCCCTGCATATCCAACTCGGGTCCTTTAGAGTTGGCTCCCACCGACTTCGGATCCAGACCGAGCACCAAACCAGTAGGGAGGAGAGGCTTTGCCAGTGTTGTGATATGAGGTTGGCTGAGACTGAGTTCCATTTCTTATTCTACTGTCCGATTTACTATGAGATTCATGGGAGGTTCCACTGTCTATTCAGAGACTGCTGGTCTATGTCTTCCTTCTTCAAGTACGAGGATCAACACTGCTTGGCTCTTTATCTCCAGGAGGCCTTCCGTCTCCGTGATTCGACTTTACAGGCACTCTCTCCATCGGGCTCTACGTCCCTTTACCAGCGGATCACCTCCTTTGCTCTAGCTTCCTCCCCTAGAGGAACCAAGAGGTCTGAGAGTCCTTCCTCTGTCCCTCACCCCAGATCGGTTAGACATCGTAGAGACCACTTGCTCTTACAACCCCATCAGCGACAGAGAGCTCCCTCCTCCCAGAGACAGACTCTGACTCAGACCACTCCCCTCACGGATAGTTATCCCTCGATCTTGAGCTACTTTTCGGTGTTCAGAAACCACTAGGTGTTTGGTGGTTTCGCGGCTTCTTCTCCTTTCTGGCTCTTGTTGCTGTTTCTTTTTCTGTTGGTTTCTCTTTTCTCGGACACCGTTTGGCTGTCTTGCTATCTTCTGGGCTCTCTATTGTACTCTCAGTCCCTTAGGCCCGCTTGTGGTCTCTTGTTGGACATTACTATTTTATCTTATCTTATCTTATCTTATCTTATGCCTGTTGAGAAGAAGAGTCGCCTTCATTCTGCCAAGAAAAAGAGTGAACCTATATGCTACAGAAGCAGAGGTAAAAGAAAATAGAGAAAGAGAGATAGAAGATTGTGCAAAGCAACACAACAGTAAATGAGAATACACCTGCGGCGACCGGTGATGATTCTCAATTGAGCATAAATAGAGATCTTATCAGGCTAAGCAAAGCCATCTGTAAAGATCACACTTCTATTGTTTTCTAGCAAACTACAATAGACAAATCCCAGTATTTGGGTGGACTCTAACAGGTCCCTTGTATCAAAATCCCTTAACCGGGTGACATCTTTCAAGGTGTTTAAAGTCCTTTAACCAGGCAGGTCCTAACAGACCTTATTGTAACAAATCCCTTTACTGGGTCGCATCTAGCAAGTGTGTTTTTATTCTTTAACCAAGAAGGCTCTTAACAGGGCGTACCCCAGGAGAGTACAAAATTTGTGAGGTCTCCTCACACCGTGGTTTTTACCCTAACCAGGTTTCTATGTGATAAATCTGGTGTCACTTTGTGATTGTTTACTTACTATTATTATTTGCTTAAATCTGCTTGCCTTTTGTGCTGTAAGTTCACTTCACTGGATTTAGAGAGAAAAAGTTTTTAGAAGTGCTGATTCACCCCTCCCCTCTCAGCACCGGTTGGGACTGTCAAAATCTAGCTTAGCCTGTTATGGGAGTAGTGTAGTAGCACCCCTCACTTCACTCAACTAAAACCTTTATGGAAATCTAGATCAACCAATAATGAAAGATAATCAGAAGAAAAGAGAAGAATATATAAACAACATTACTAAAAGAAAAAATTTATGTTGTCTCCTCATCGCTCAAACAAGACTCACAAATATACGACTAGGTTAGGATTTCCCAAGAAAGGAAACAGTAAATTTTGTCAAATGTTATGTTTGGTGCACTATAGAGGGGCTCAAGAGGCAAACATAAGTATTGAATATTTTGCAAATGCTTTTATTATTTTACAATAAAAATATTGTACAAATGCTAAATACTAAAAGGCCTAAGCTTCAATTTGAAAAAAATCATGGTTTAGGGTTAGAGATAACAATTTATTTGTATACTTTACCACATCCTACCACTAACCCTAAACCTTCAAAAAAATAAGGTAAGTACCAAATCTTGAAAAACCACTAATCCTATAATATATAGGTTTCAAGGTTAGAGTTAGAGCCTAACACTAACCTTAAACTTGGAAAAAATTCAAGGTCTAAGATTAGGTTACATTGTACTTAGTACTTACTAATAAGAAAATCGTAACCCTAACTCCAAATCCTAGAAAATTCAAGTTTTAAGTTTTATACTAAGCATACTACCAAAGAATACCCAAACCATAAGAAAATCAGGGTTTAAGCTTAGGGTTAGGGCATAATATTATGATCTCACCTAATGCTAAACCAAGAATTTATTAACAAAACCCTAACCAAGCCCAAATTTCTATTTATAATTTAACCCAAGCCCTGACACCAAACGTTAATTAACCCTATCGTTAGAGTTAGGCCATAATATGAACCAAAGTAGAGTTAAAAAATTAAAATCAAGTAATATTATATAGAAAAACTTCTATGGAGGATGGAAATAGTAAGGAAGATTCATGGAAGATTTGAAATTGATCAAATATAATTTAATGGTAAAAAAACAAGGCTGCAAAATCAAATGCAATTGACATCAAATTCATCCAAAAAGTAGTCTAGCAAAGTTGAAATATGAAATCAATATGAAAAAAGAAAACAGAAGATCAATTTTTATAATGAAAAGATCGTGAACCACAATTTAATTGGGATTTATCTGATCAAAAAGATGCTTGACCAAATTCTTAAAAAATCACACTTTCTTTGATGAAACAAAATGGTCTGCAGAACAGGCCACAATTTGTTGCAATAAATTTGTGATTTCTGCTTCTTTTGGTCAAACCATAAGCCAGGCCGACTGGACATAAAATAAAGAATCCAGAAAACTACTGAGACCATCCAAAGGTTATGCACAGCACAAATCCACCACTCCATGACCTTTATTCAAATAACAATAAGAAGATTATGAGAGACATAACACCATAGGGTTGTGTTTATCTAATTGCTGCAATTGTATAGGTAGCTCATTCCATCCACTAACAAAGCACAGACAATAAATTAGGTACTTAAAGATGTCTTTACCTTCTCCCAACAAGAAATATGTGTGCCAGACCTTCTTGCATCAAGATCACTGCAAGATCAGCACTTGCTCCAGGGTCTGATAATTCAACAGGATGACAACAGAACAAACTTTCCATAACCATTAGTTGAAGATTTTATGTATAAAACACAAGGTAGTGCTATATAAAGAGTAAATTCATAAATTGCAGAATTTAAAGGGCTCAACTCCAGCTTCTAAAGGCCACTAATCCAAACTGTAAATGCTTCCTCATAAAGCAAAATATCTCATTCTGTAAAACTTACCACAAGCCTGCTTAAGAGTGTCCAAAGCCACGGAGTCCCAGACATCCTGAGATAATTTATGCATATAATAATAAAATTAAAAAAAATATGTTAAGCATCCAGCTAATTCAACTAAAATAGTGATTTTGTTATAAAGCCAAACATTAGCCTCTAAGTTAAATATATACAGTTGGCTTATGTTCGATGAAATGTCACTTTCCTACTTTAGTGATACTCAGTATGATGTGACAAAAGTTTTCTTCCAAGCCACTTCCATACAAATAAATCATAAAACACATCAACAATAAATCAATGTTGTGCATTTCATATATGAACCTGCTGAATCAATTAAATAAGCAATAAAGCACAACATTACCTATAGTATGCTTTAAAAAATAAAAACATTACCTACAGTCTAACCCACACCTACAAAAAATTGATGAAATGATATACTACTTTAGTGTATCCAAATGATCTAAAAATCGTTTAAAGCATTGGAATGATGATTCAAATAACTATTGAAATGTTGGTTTGAAGGCATACTTTAGTGTCAGATAGAAGCAATTTTTAACTCATAATCATAACATTTTCTGGCAAGCTTGTTGTGAGATTATAAATTATAATAGACAACTGCGTGTTGATTGATAACTCTGCATCAGAGCTCTTTTCTAATTTTGAATTGTTGCATGCAAGAGCAAACTCCATGACTCTCTTGATGGCAAAACTTTGCATTTGAGATTTGTTTGAATGGTCTATTTGCACTTGGAACACTATTATCTTCATATAAGTACTGGAAGTGGACCTGAATTTACTTTTATCCTTGCTTGTTGCTGAGAGAACTTGAAAATACTAATCATCCACATAGCGATTGCTGACTGATATTTTTTAAATTTTATATGAAGACATAGTCAAATCTGAAGTTAAATAATTGGAAAAGACTGGGAATTTTATTGAAATAAACTTGTTTATCAGGTTCATGTGTCAACTTTCACGTGTGCTACTTAATATGGTTTTTGTGTGTGGGTGTGTCGTACTGTCATGTCCCTGACATAAAATAACAGTTCACGATTTTCTCAAAACAAAAGTTCACCCAGCATATACAATAGCAGCAAGAGAATAACAACCCTATGGAGGTCAGCAGCAATAAAAACTAACTAGGCCGATCCCTTAATAATAGACACGGGTTAACAGAGGCCAATTCATAATAATTAGCAGTAATTAATTAATTAAGCCGATACAAGGGTTAACAAAAGGCCGATTCATAATAATTAGCAGCGATTAATAAGGGCCGGCCCATTGAGAATTAACAGTAATTATATTAATAATATAGCCGACAAATCCAAAGAGACTTGTTAGAGGTACGATTAGAGAATTGAGGAGATGCTTTGTGAAGGGACGCACCTCTTCCATTCCAATGGAGAAGGTATAAGAAGGTCAAGGATCGAATCCAAGAGAGCATCAATCAAGCAACATAAATCCAGAAAATAAGCAGCAGATTGTCATCGAACAGGATATCGTTTATAACAGATCAGGTTGCCGTAATAGTTTCGGTTATTGTGGTACAACAGAATAATTATACTACTGATGCATATTTGAATGGATGTGAATATCAATATTTTCTTGCAGACTTTATCTCTGATATATCTGTATGCTTAAAATAGATATATTCCATGTAAATGTATGTTTGTATCTATATAATTGACAATACCCTATATCTGCAAAATCAACAATAATAGGAAGTAGAGGAAGTGCAAGGAGGGGGAACAGTGAGGCCTCACTAGGTACACCACCTCATGAGATCGGATAAGAACTACATGAGGCCAAGGGAGATGGAGATTCCACTCTTGGGCCTAGGGTCGAGTTAAGGGCACCCTATCGCAACCTTCCCTCCTAGCCTATATGGGTTGATTATTGAGGTAACTAAGAAACGGATCCTCAATCATAAGAGGAGAGAAGGATAGTGTGATGGAGGGGAAAGGTGTACAGGCTCCGCTAGCTATGCCACCTCATGAGCATGGTTGCGACCACATGAGGCCAAGGGGGACAAAGTTTCCAGTCTTGGGCCTAGGGCCAAAGATAATTAGGGCACCTCATCACATCTCCCTATCTCAACACTAATTATGGAATGAGCCCATGAGAATTATGTGCAACAAGTGTCTGTCTCTCTTAACCCTAAAATGGATGTATTACATGTATTATGATTACATTATTATCTAATTTGGTTGCAGGTGCCAAGATATGCTTATCTTATTCCCAAGTTAGAATTATATCTCTAACTATATTATGTTCATTGTTTCATTTTAATTTTGTGAATTAGGGCAGATTCCAGGGCAATCCAGGAAAGGGTCATTACAAGTACTTGCAACAATGTAACAATAGAGACAAGTACAAACAATTTGACATACTGAATTTAACCCTAAAAAATCCAAGATTGTGAAAACCAACTAGAAGTGGCAATTGCACAGCTTCCTCCATTTCCTTATAGCCAAAGATTACATACGAAGAGGATAATAGAACAGTTACAACATCGCCTACTATTGTTTGCTTCAACAACCTCTCTTTATTCTGTTACGCCTTCATTCCACAATCATCTTCACACTCCAGTCACTCCACACACCCTCTCTTTATTCATTGTTATTCAATAGCTAACTTGTTCCAGTGATTGTTCTTTCATGCACTCCAAAAGTTAAAAGATATTGACACACTTCCATTACTTTTCATGTGCAGCCTCTCAGGGTGAATTTGTCACTTTATGTAGAGTCTAGACAATTAGTCACAATGTACACATTTGTCCTAATGGCTTCAAGACTCTTGCCTACATTAACTAACAGTATCCTCATCAACACTTTTGTTACTATTTGAACAGATGGTTGTGCATCCACAACCTGTGTCAATCAGAAGTTTTGAAACCATACAAGAAATACTCCATTTAGAGCCTTGTTGCTGACTACTGTGATTGAGTGAAGAAAGGGTTTGCATTTTCCTAATCCTTATAGAACAATAATCCTTTAGGAGAAGCTTTTGGTCCCAAGCTGTAAGAAGCCCCTGCAGGTTCTAACTCTGATTCACTGTCTCTGAAAGATATTGCTTTTGCAAGTTTTATAGTTTTTTTGAGTTTTTCCAGAGTTTATGCCTTTTTTGGATTTTTGACAATATTTGAAATAACAAAATGACAATGCTCGAAATACAAATATCTATACTAACTATACATCAATCAATTTTTATTGCAATCTCCAGATTGAAATAGTTACAATGATGATAACAATGCAATTTTGTATTAAACAAATGCAATGAAAGGAACTTGGAAATGTGATCGCCGGTAACTGTGTTCATCAATTTTGAAATGCAGCAGTCTGAAAATCTATAATCTTGATGCCTATCTGAAAATTGCAGATTTAAAATCCCAATCTGCCCAAAACGTGCCCTCCTGGACACTAACACAACTTCCTTCAGCACTAATGTGGCCTCTAAAAGCTGCACCGCCGCCTCTAATTTCGAAATGCAGGTCCATTAACTAGCTGCCATCTGCATTAATCACATCACACTGCCCTAATTCACTTTGCTGAATGATTACAATTCAATTAATCTGCAATTCAATCTTGGTCTCTGAATTAAGACCAACGCCTGTGCACAGTCTTGCTGGGTATTTCACCAACTCAAAGAGCTGAGAGCCTATAGAATTCTGAATTCCCAAGCCAATTTCTGAAACCCTTGGAAGTTTCTCAGAGTCTTCACCAAATGCAAACAAAATCATCCATTCACACTGATGCTTTCATTCTTCTCAAATCCCTTTTCATAATTCCTCATAAGGGTTCGACCCAAGAAGCATTTTCAAGAAGATACATTAATGAATTAATATATTTGCTTTTTAGATGCAAGGTTGATTTATTAATTCATTGATAAATGCCTTGGTCTTAGGCACCAAGTCAAATAATATTAACGATGCACTTTATTAATGACTCTAGCCCCACTTACACTTATGACTTTATAATAGCTCATTTATAATTAATTATTAATAAAGTATACTTCATTTATGAATGGATACTTTAATAATAATTAATGCCTTAATCTTGAGCCAATAGATTTATTCCAAATCAGACAATTGAAGAACTTTGCTAACACCAAGGCTAGGTGCACTGCTAAAAATAGTAACATGGCATAACTGACTTACTATAAATAGTAAGTCCCAGAATGAAGGCTCTATCAATGTCACCACAACTCCATATTGCTACCAAACTGTCCAAGTGCCCTTCTACAGATAGTAACCCCGACTTTCCCAAATAGACACTTACTATAAATAGTTAGAGGCCAATTCCCACTCCGAACCACCAACCATGGTGAGCTAAAAAGGGGACATTACACAAGCTTAGTGGTTGAGGACATGTAGAAAGAGTCTGCCCACGTCAAAAAAAACTTATAATTTCCATATCCTTACTCATACCTTCATTTCTTGAGTCTATTTCTAGTAGGGATTAGAGTGCTTCTTTCGCCATAATTTTGTAAATTTTCAAATTTCAACAATCCAAGCCACTTTACCTTCAACTTGCCAATTCTCTCTTTTTTCATTTCAGTGCATATCCAAACACAACAAAATACAGATATATAATCTGTAAGCATAGCCCTTAGAGATTTGAGGAGGATTGTATTTAACATAAATAAGTATTCTACAATTGAAATTGTATTCGTCTTTTAAATTTATCCTTCGTGGGTTCTTGTTGTGCCTCCTCCAAGGCCCATTGTGCCATTAATTGTGATTCATCAAGTTTGTTTAATTGGAAGAATCTCTACGTTGGGGTGTCTTCATCATGATTTTATTGTCAACTAAAATTCTTAAACTAACAATTGCATAGTCCATTGGAATTGTTGCTTCTTGTACATACATCATCTAGAAGGGATATGGTCAATAGTTATCTTACAGATTATTCAATACACAAATCACTACAAGATGTATTTCTTCCCAATCCTCTCCTTCTATGCCACAATAGTTATCTTACAAATTATCCAATACACAAAAGAACACAGGAAGTCGTTCTTCCCAATCCTCTACTATGCCACAAGATTTTTGAATAACCCCAATCATTACTTCATTGTTGGTTTCTACTTGACCATTGGCTTGAGGATGGTACTAGTTTGATAGTCAACGAAAGATGTAGAAGTCCATAAGCATTAGTCTCATCACATGGTTGATGAAGAGTCCCCCACAATCACTTGTAATTTGAATTGGGATTCCAAACCTTGTAACTATGCATTCATAAATGAAGTTGGTTGTAATCAAAGTAGTGTTGTCAACAAGGGCTCATGCTTTTACCCGCTTGTATATTATGTGGCAACTACAATATATCTACACCTTTGTACTTTGGTTTCCACGCGCTTCCAATGAAATCTAAGCCCCAACGTTCAAAGAGTTCTTGGGGTTGAGAAGGCCAAAAAGGCATAAGTCCCTTTTAAGTGGCTTACAAGACTACAACACATATTACATCCCAATACCCATTCTTTGGCATTGAGTTGTACTATAGGCCACCAATGGTCTACTTCAAGTAAATTCTTTGCTATAGCATGAAATCCCTGGTGACTATCTGCCAAACCTCCATGTGCTTCCAAAAGGATACCCAAATCTCTTCTTCCATAACACACTTCTCTGACACCTAATCAGGTCCCATCTCGTACAAGAGACCATTTATAATTTGGAATGTACATGCTTACAATACCACTTTCCTTTGTTCCACAAGGTGCATGTCACTTATGATAGCATTTTGAAATAACTTTGTAAGGGAAATCTTTGTTTATGCCTTTAGGAGGTTCACTTGAATTTATGTGAGATCACTAACCCACTATCACATGGCTTTTCCCTACCCTCACAATGATATTGAAAGTGAATTCTTGCAAAAGCATCAACCACCCACTTATTCTACCTTGGATAATAAGCTTCTGCTGAGCTTTAGGATCATTGCAAATGTAATAGCACTTCATGTGTTGTCTTATGGTATGTATTTTCCAAATGCAACAATCTCTCTTATTTATATTGGGAATGAGGCTAGGAGAGACATGTCCCTTCATGGGACATGTCTATTCATTTTATAATGTTTCATTAATCAATCATATATTAGAATAATATAAATTTGAATAATATATATTAATAATAATATATATAATATAGCATATATATATATATATACAAATACAATATATTATTATTAATCAATATCTAAGTATTATATGTATTCTAAGTGATCATACAACTGAAGCTACAAACATTAACACTCCCTCTTAGCTAAGGAGGATGATCAAACAGAATGTGTTGTGGTCTCCCTTGTCAACACATATGACCCTAATTATAGCCATACAAAACATCAGCACTCCCTATTAGCTAGAGAAGATAAAATCCATCAAGGTAATAAATCATTAATTTTGAAAGAGAGGAGATATCACCCCACTGTGATATCAGGAGATATGGTATATGCAAGAATATCAAGTCACATGATGTTCACCATAGCTCATAAATATCCATGGTATGTCTAATGACACTACGTCTCATGATGTCTATCATATGGATACTAAGTAATTACATATCACATAAATCGTGATATGAAGTATCACCTAACTTGTGATACAGAGTATCATATATCACATAATTCGTGATATGAAGTATCACCTAACATGTGATACCAAGCTTTACATATCACCTAACATGTGATATGAGGAATCACCTAACACATGATACCCAATTATCAATATCACCTAAGATGTGATATGAGGAATCACCTAACACGTGATACCTAGTTTTCAATATCACCTAACATGTGATATGAGGAATCACCTAACACGTGATACCTAGTTTTCATACCACCTTGATATGAGGAATCACCTTTGATCGTGATACCTAGTTTTCATACCACCTTGATATTAGGAATCAGCTTAGATCGTGATACCTGATTTTCATATCACCTCAAATCGTGATACAAGGATGTAGTAAATAAGAACATTACATTCCATTTACATATAACCCTATTATGGTATGTGCACAGACATATAACTGTCTACCATAACGAATCTCCATTACAAGATCATCACCTTGTAACATCAAATACAAGTGTTCATGTCTAAGAAGTCGTCACCTCTAAGAAATGTACACAGGATGGGTGGGCCCATAAAGTCATGGAGTCACACACATGACATCCACCTTGACTCATCTCAGAGTGTGGATCCACCATGGCTCATCCCAGAGGGTAGAAACAAGGGCTTTCACCTTAGACTTCTCTCTCAAAGAGAAGAATGCAATAACATACAAAATAATAGATCGTAGATGTTGAAACTCATTTTCATCTAGGCTTCATTCTCCAACATACAAAGTTTATCTCGAAAGTATACAACCTTCTCTCTAGCAAGAGACTTATTGACTCCCACTGAACCAATATGACCAAATTCCTTGGAGATTAGAATGAATTAGATCCTCTATATGCTCCCGTTAAATTTTACGTTCTTGTAACAACCTCCTGACCTCCTCGTCCAAGGTTGCTTTTAGATGAACTATCAAACTCCCTCTGAATCTAATATCAACCTTCTACTAGCAGGTCGTGTATTTGTTCTTTTGTCTGCATCAAGCTCTTTTCTTGAATGCCCTTTGATCCAACAACTTGTCCATCTATCTAGAAATATCATGACCTAGATATCTGCATAAAAGCCTTCTAGCCCACTTACATGGTACTGCATCATTTGAATCGGAATCCTTTGGCCTTTTATAGTTTCCTGGTCACTAGGGAAACCATCTCGATATGGCCTACCCTTCTAAATCAGAATGATTGAGATCCTTGAAAATCAATTTTGGGAGATCCTCTAGTAGCTCCCTCTGTTACAAAACATACATGGCCCCAATCATGAAAATATCTTGCTCCAAGAGACTCTCATCATCTGGTACATGATCATGTTGAAATTTTGATCATAACTTTATTCATAGGAGTAGTTTCTCGTACTCAAATGTACTTTGTCTGATTCCATAGTAACATGAGTGAATGTAATAAACTATGGATTTATCCCCAGGCTTGGCAACACCAAACATTCATGATAATCTGACTTCCATCTGAAGCTCCAAGTACATGCATCAACCTCTTGACCTTCTCATCCAACATTTCTTCTAATAGATTGTTAGACTCCCTGTGAATCAAAGAAAACTGATTTCAATGTATATGCTCTTCCTCATTGAGAGATGTCTTAATTATGTTCCAAGACACTACTGCACATTCAGAATCTGGTAGGTGGTATCAATTTCTTCTAGTCCTGAGAACTTCTCTGTATCTAGGGTTGTCAAAGTGACAATTAACCAAATATTAGATCTTTTGATCAACTGCCTCAAAAGCGCAAAAGAGCATGTTTTGTGAACTATCCTCTCATAAGCCTCATCGAGCATGACTACAAAATACTGTGATAGTTGGTTGTCTGCTAAAAGTTCTCAGAATAGTGCACCACCAATCATATACAAAATCATAGTATCTGGTCCTGTGCAGTCCTTAAATCTGATAGCCTAACCAACTTCCTCTCTAATCAAAAGAGGTAGCAACAAATGTTGCTAATCAAATCATGCACATGTTGACTATTCTCTCCCCCTTTTAAAACTCCATTCTTGTCACGCTACACAACCAACAATCTACCACGATTACACGGTAAACGGGCATCAAAGGGACACATCTACACAACCAGGATGGGTTTTAAACATCATCTTCATGATAAAGCAATAATGTGATTGAAATGAGTACAAGCTTCATCCATAGATTTGCGTTATCATGCATTCTCAGAGATTACACATTTTACAGGGTACTTCATTAATTCAAAACTTCTGAAATCTTCATTGCAAAGATGCATTTCTGTGCATGCCAATAGTCACGGCATTTCATGATATCACATTTCTTCAAGATTCTTTGTTAAAATGGTTAATGCACCCTGACCACACATCCACATTTGTATCATGTACTCCAACGCATTTACAATTGCAATATCAGTGAATTGCATTGCTCGAAAGTGTCTGTCTGCTTCACCAAGTATTTTAAAATTCATCTTTTGTAGACTGAAAGTCGTCAAATGTATGATCATCGATTGGTTAGGAAACATCCTTCAACTTGCCCAGTTAATCTCCCTATGAGGCTTACGCTTGTCCATAATGGCATTCATCAGGTGTACCGTTAAGCCATTCTGGCCTTGGTGCCTCATTTTCCAACGATTATCTAGAGGTCCAGGGTTCGAAACCCCGCAAGGTCTACTGGGACTTCATTCTCGATCTTTCATCACGAGGATATTAACTAAAAGAAAGAGAACCGATGAAATTCCTTCTGAGACAGCTATGTTAAAATCTGAAAAACTCCAGCATGAACAATGGCGGATCAGCAACAGCAGAAACAGAGAAAGCAAAGAATGAGAAAACACCGGTGGAAGCAGGCATCGATGCATTCGGGCACGCCATTGCCCGCATTGCAGTGGGGCAGATATGCGAAAGCGCGGGGTTTCAGTCGTGCCAGGAGTCTGCCCTCGAAGCCCTCACGAATATTGCAGTGTGGTACCTTCGTGACCTCGGCAAGTCAGCGCACTTTTTTTTTTTTCATTGGACTATACAGAAGAAGAGGAAAAGGGAGACAATACCTTTTAAAGTATCCATTCTATGCTAAGGTTTTTGAACAGAGTGCTAAGACTGAATCATTCTTGTCTCTGCTTATAATTTCTAACATAAACATATTGGCGACATCATCCTATGGGATCGCAACATCACAGTGATATCAATTCATGTTGGATCAACATTAATCCTCGACGATATCATCCGCCCTTCGGTATTTATACGCATCCATCAATTGCAATACACTATATCATCAACAATACACATCCATTGATGGCAGTGATATCATATTATTTGGAGTCCGCGGCGACCTGGTGAAATTAGTAAAAGGATCCATGGTTAAAGGATCACCTCATGCTCAGCATAGCATGTGACAACACTATGTGGCACTCGCAAGTCGTAGACAGAATGTGGCGTATTCCAATCCTCACTCGACTACTTCATTTGATCTGGTGACTTGATCACGATCTCCAGTGACAGCATCAACGGTTTTTATTTTCTGCCCCGTAGAAGGTTCTTTGCTAGTAATAGAACTTCCAAGCAACCCATTTAATATCACATTATATTTTGTACCTAGAGTTGCGTAGTATATCCAAGGGTGTGGTGCGGCGACTAATTGTTTGCATTGTAATCTACGAGCTTTGTATATAAATAAATCTTTGTTTACCATGCTTATCTCTATAGATTGTGGGTGTTACCCACCACACAGAGCCACCCAAACTCCTCATCCACAAAATTCAGAAATGAAGGTCCCAACTATAGTATTCGGAGAACACAGGCACACATGACAGTATCAAGTTCCGCAGAACATAGGGCCAAGTAAACAAATCATCCACAGCTAGTCGGTCAACCATGTTGTTTTTAGAGTGTATTTATCTTCTACATTTGCAGTCTGGCTCTGATACCATGTTGAACTTTAGGATCATTGCAAATGTAATAGCACTGCCTGTGTTGTCTTATGGTATGTATTTTCCAAATGCAACAATCTCTCTTATTTATATTGGGAATGAGGCTAGGAGAGACATGTCCCTTCATGGGACATGTCTATTCATTTTATAATGTTTCATTAATCAATCATATATTAGAATAATATATATTAATAATAATATATATAATATAGCATATATATATATATATATATATATAAATACAATATATTATTATTAATCAATATCTAAGTATTATATTTATTCTAAGTGATCATACGACTGAAGCTACAAACATTAACAACTTCTTTACTTGATAGAGTAATGCCTACTGATCCAATTTTGCTATGAGATATTGTTGAAACTTCTGAATGGCATAGACCATGCCAAAGGTTTCTGATTCAATGGTACTACTATTATTTTCTATGTTGGATAATAGACAAGTTGCAAAAAGAAATAGGGTGATAGTCCATCATCTCCAACTTATGGCAAGGCAGCCCTAATGGAAAAGTTGAAAAGATCAATGTACACTAAATTCTTTATTCCAAATTGAATATACTAGGATTGGTGAGCTCACTAAATGTACCTTATGTTCTTTGAAAGCTTGTTGTTGTTTATTGGACCAACAAATAGTGTCATTTTCTTTAAGGTATCTAAGGGATAGGAAACACACAAGATCTTTGATGAAAAGTTAGTAGTAACACATGAAGGATTATAGTCCCATTACATGATCTTTGATGAAAAGTTAGTACTAACCCATGAAGGATTATATTCCTATCACATGACTTGATGTTTCCATCTCAACAAGGAGCCGCCATATTTAATCAAGGTCCATCTTTTGTCCAATCTTTAAAACAATATGGCCTATGAGATTCCCTTAAGGTACAATGAATCTGCACTCTAAGGATTTAGTGCCAATTTTGTTGCTCAACAATGCAGCATACATTCTGTTAAAGCTTGAAGGTGTGCTTCCTGGCTGTTGTAATGGACCTGTTGGATGAATATTTTTCAAACAGAAGTTTTTCAACCAATTGCAAAATTGAAAATAGTAGTTTCAAGTTTCAACCACAATGTGTGAGACACGGTCTCTCCTATTTGTACGGGAAGGCTCCCCCTATTTATTGCTCTTGAAAACAACTAACACTTAACTAGGATCTAAGATTATGTACACTAGGCTAATCAATAGGGTGTTACCTTCACAATATTCTCTTTTTTCAGAATAGGTTTTCTTCCTTCATCTTATCCTCTTCTTTCAGAATAGATGATCCATTCTTACAATAAACTTTCAAGTACAATCTAGTAGAGTTAGTAACCAAGAAGCTCACAAAAGCTCAAAGACTTTCCATGACTTCTTATAAAGCTTCAAGAACAAATATGGAATATATGTGCAGCTCAAAGACCCCAACATACACTAAACCTTAAACGCACAAACGTAGAAGATAAAAGTATCACAAAGACTACAAGTTGTCTCTAGCTTGAGCATACTGCACTAGCTTCAGACATAATAAGCACCTCAAAGACTACAAGATTAAATTTGAAAGCATAACATTAACTCCAAACACAATAAGCAGATCGAAGACTACAAAAATTGGGTTTAAATCTCTTTTACATAACATCACAATACTCACAATCAATTCTAGATAATGTCGTGACATAGCAACTTGTGCCAATGCAAAGATTGAAAGCAACTTGCCTCTTTCATTGATTGCAATTTGATATACATCTAAAATTAAAGTTTTAGTGTGCTTCCCAAACTGGCAGAGTTTTGTTGCATTCCAAAAAGGATCCCTATTTACAATGAGATCCCTCATATATATAGGTAAGGGGCTATGGGAAAAAGACGGTAGAATTCTAACTAACTTTTGACTTATTCAACCTTACAGTCCTAAACTATAATGTGATTACATGTAATTACATATTCCCATTTCACACGTAATGTGTCAAAACTGAATTACATAATGCATGACAGAGAGCAAACTAA
The DNA here is from genome assembly GCA_027943335.1 of Chamaecyparis obtusa. Classification (NCBI taxonomy): domain Eukaryota; kingdom Viridiplantae; phylum Streptophyta; class Pinopsida; order Cupressales; family Cupressaceae; genus Chamaecyparis; species Chamaecyparis obtusa. The sequence continues at coordinate 611,096 of BSBK01001460.1, read as the reverse complement.
GTGTCCAAAGACATGACTTTATTAACATCATCCCTTGTCAAGGAGGTCTTCATGCTGCAAAGTTGCCAACGCTTGGAGTATTCAGGTCCCAATATGTGTATGAGAGCATTTGAAATGGAGCAGAAGCAAAGGATTCGAAGCATTTCCAAAATCGGACGACAACTTGACCAAAACCACAAGACAATGGAGGAAAAACCTCGCAAAAGCAACAAAAAGGGTCAAAAATGGACAAAGGGCAGACCAAGTTGCAATTCAGGTCTCAAGACCCAAATTGCATGTGCAAAGGGGGTGCAAGAGGATTCAACATGTAATCGAGTCCTCAAGACCCGAATATAAGTGTAGATTGTTCAAGGTAATATGCAGTCATGTGTCAGAGACCTGATTGCATGTGTGTAGTAAGCAATATATGTGGGTTGGGTCTTAAGACCCACCCTATATATGCATGGTGTGAGGACGTTGGATCTTGAGACCCGATAAACACTTAGGTGCATGCAGGCCTTGTCATCGAGTCTCAGAGACCCAATGAAATATAAGGAGGGTAGAAACATGTAGGTTGTAATGTCCCCATTTTTCAGTCTCTTGAGATTAGCTTTGTTTGGCGACCCTCGCAAGCTAATCAGGTGATCAGAGGGGGTCAGTCAGCAGAGGCCATAGTTGGATTCCATTCTAGAGGTTCTGGTTGTCAAGTTTGTTTTTTGTTTGGGACGGATTGGATGACTTACTATTTTTAGTAAGTGGTATTTTGGGCAGAGCTTGGTTTAGCGGGGCGCCTGCACAGTGTCATCAGGTGTTGCAGGATCGTTTGTCAGGGATCTCCAGTTTGAGAGACTATTTATAGTAAGTCTATTTTTGGTAGATGGCTATTTCTGGCAGGGCAGTTTGAGATCAGGGCTCTATTGTCAGAAATGAGTTTGTTGCAGTCAAATGGATTCAGTGGCTTCATATTTTAATTATCGTTATTAAATTAAGTTATTTTAATTTAATAACCCACGACTTTATAACTTTAATGTTATAAAGTGATGTTGTGATAAAGAAGCTACTTTAATGAAAAGTGTAAAGTTTAAGTTTTTCAAAAAGCTATTTATTCAACTCGAAAAAGCACTTGAGGCACCTATTGTTCATTTGATAAAATATGTGTTTTGAGAAGTGGAGAAGAAAGGCTAGGGTTTGAGGACTGATTCCTCATCTTTGCAATTTGAATCATCACATGTTGATGGTGAATTTTGCCATTGAATTCTAAGAATTCAATTTTGATTATGTGAATTCAATTTTGGTGCTGAGGTATACCAAATTGGAGGAAGAATTATCAATTTATATTTGATACAGAGGGTTTCCAGGCTGGATCGGATTATTAGAATATTTCTAATATTATTGTTTTCTTAATGCTCACTGCGGCCTTTTTTAGATAGTTGCTAATTTTGTATATTCAGTTTTGTATATATGAGCTTCGCTCATTTGTAAATATTCATTCAATATACATAAAACAATTCTTCCATCTTGTTTTATGGTATCAGAGCCTGTTTGTTTCGTTTTCAAGAACTAAGATATTATAACTTCGTCTTTCGAAGTTATCCGATCAATATCGGCTCTCTGCGACCTATTTTTTTCGGTTCTAGTCTTCCGCCGGCATCCAAGCTTCTATTGAAGCCATCGCGTCCAAGCTTCACGGCATTCACGTCGCTCCAGTCCTCACGACATTCGCGACCTGTGCTCCAAGCTTCTGCAACCAAACCGCGACCTCATTCACGGCATTCACATCGCGACCTGTGCTCCATCTTTTGCAACCAGATTCACATTTTTGGTTGTTTGAATATTAACCGCGCCTCTTTTGGTCTTAACCGCCATTTTTTGTTCTGCAACAAAAAAAATGTGTCCTTCCTTTGCCGCCGATTAGGCTTTTCTTCGAAAAACCTAATTTTTGAACTCGAAATTTGCATTGGATTTCATATTTGTGGTGGGTTTTTCGAGACCTCATCTGGGTCTCTGTCAGAATTTTTTGGGTACCTCATTTTTCGTGCCTCGATTTTCGGGCCAGCGGATTTGCATTGTGACTGCAAATTCCTTTTGGGTTTTTCGTCTACTCTTCTGGGTACTTGTCAATTTTTTTGGGTCAGTCTAAAATTTGCCTCGAACTTTGTGCAAATGGCATCCTTGACCAACCTGATGTTGGAAAACAGTCAACGGTTTAATGGCAGCAATTACAACACCTGGAAGCAGCGAATGTTAACCATCTTCGAGTATCGTCGTTTGGATGCACTTGTTCTAGGCACAGAAACTCGTCCTGCCCCCACTAGCACGCCTGGTGGGACCTCCGTTACAACAGAACAAGATAAATTTGATGATCGGAATCGAGAAGCTGTTATGCTTCTCAAGCTCTCCGTCACAGATGATCAGCTACCTCAGATTCCCTCTGGCAAGTCGGCTGCAGACATCTGGAAATATTTAAAGGAGCTGCATGAAACATCCGACAAGAGTCGAGCGTTCTTTCTAAAGAATCAGTTGTTTTCCATTATGATGGATGAACGTATGTCCTTACAGGAACATTTCACGAAGATTAAGGACATTCATGATCAGCTTGACGCCATCGGTCGGAAAATGGAGGAAGAAGATATGGTTGTTATTACCTCGAAAAGCTTGCCCACCTCTTATGAGCATTTCATAGAGACTCTCAACATTACCTCAACTAATGTTGATTTGAAATTCCCAGAGTTATGCACCAAACTCCTACAGCAGGATCGCTGGAAGCAGCAGTTTGGCAACCGTGCCTCCTCACCCTCGTCAAAACAAGCCTTTGCAACTAAGTTTCAGCCATCTCAGTCATCTCCACAGGGTAGTTCACATCAATCCTCAGGCAATTTTCAGCAGAAGAGTGTTCAGTGTCATTACTGCCGTAAGTATGGCCACATGAAGAAAGATTGTCGTCAGTGACTTGCTTCCGAACAGAAGAAGCTGGGAGGGTCCAATCAGCAGGCCAATGTTGTTGAACATTCTGAGACAAAGGAATCTGTGTTCTACGCCTTTATGGCTAAAAGCCCTTCCGATTTAGCCCGATCATCTGCTTGGTATATTGATTCTGGTGCTTCACATCATTTCTCCCATCAGCGTGACTGGTTTACGGATTTCTATCCATACAGCAATTCAGTTGTGTTTGGCAGAGGAGAGGAGTTCAAAATTATTGGCCGAGGAAATGTTCAGATACAATCTGGTGGGTGTCAGCTCATCTTTCTCAATGTATGCTACGTTCCTGGCATGGCTCTAAATCTGCTCTCTGTGAGTCAAATCATGAAAAATTCTCCCCAGTTGGATGTGGTATCCAGTTCCCAAAAATGCTCCATTATTGATCGAGAGACTCGTCTTACTGTTGCTACTGGTCTAGAGGATCATGGCCTATATCGGCTTACTAACACTGGTGATTCTCCTGAAATAGCTATGGCAGCTCGTGATTTATCTCTCAGCACTTTGTGGCGTCAGAGATATGGACATCTCAACATCCAGTATCTCTCTCAACTATCCCGGGAGGAACTTGTTTCTGGGCTCCCTCCGATTCAAACGCAACATCTTGGAGTATGTGATGCCTGTCAAGCTAGTAAACAACATCGGACTCCCTTCACAGATGGAGATTCTTGGCGTGCATCTCAGGTACTTCAATTACTTCATGCTGATATTTGTGGTCCTATGAATACATCTTCAGTTACTGGTTGCACATATTTTTTGCTTATTGTTGATGATTTTAGTAGAAAAATGTGGGTGTAATTTCTTAAACAAAAATCAGATGCACTTCATACATTCCAGAATTTTAAGTTGTTGGTTGAAAATGAGTCTGGCTGTAGTATCATTTCTCTTAAAACAGATAATGGGGGGGAATTTTGTTCTCATGCATTCTCCGGTTTTTGTGCTGAACATGGCATCAAGCGCCAATTCACCACACCTTACACTCCTTAGCAAAACAGTGTTGTTGAGCGTCGCAATTGTACGATTGTTGAGATGGCTCGTTCTATGTTACAACACAGGAGTGTTCCTAATAAGTATTGGGCAGAAGCAGTGTTTACTGCTGTTTACCTTCTGAATCGTTCCCCTACTCAGGCTGTCAAGACCAAAACTCCCGAAGAATTGTGGTCTGGTCGTAAGCCCAAGATCAGCCACCTGAAGATTTTTGGCTCTCTTGCCTATGTCTGGATTCCTGATGCTAAACGTTCCAAATTAGACTCCAAGACTCAGAGACTCATGATGACAGGGTACAGTGACAACCATAAGGCCTACAGGTTGATAGATATCAACACTAATCATCTTATCTTTAGTCGTGATGTTGTTTTTGATGAAACTCGAGGACCGTTTCTGTCCTCTTCTGAGCAATGTTCTGAGGAACAGCCTCACAGTGTTCCCCTTCCTTTAGCACCACCTGATGGGAAGAATGATACAGATAATGCTTGTCCTAGGACACCTGATGTTGATCCTGTTGAGGCTCCTAAGAATGATCCTCCTCCCGTTGTTGCTCCTGAACCTCCAGCTCCTCCGGCTCCTCCAGAGGTCAACTCTTCTACTCTCTGACCCAAATGGTGGGTTAAAACTATTAGTGATCTAAGGGATGATGAGCTCATCGAAGGTAGAGTTTCTCGAAATAAGAGCAAACAAATAGTTAATTTTGCTCTTATGGCTAACATTCATAGTGTTTATGAGCCCCAGACTTATTCTGAGGCTAAAGATATTCCTGAATGGGAACAGGCTATGGAAGCTGAACTTCAGAGTATTCAGAAAAATCAAACTTGGGTTCTTTCTGATCTTCCTGCAGGGAAGAAGCCCGTTAGCTGCAAATGGGTATACAAGGTAAAATATAAAGCTGATGGCACCTTAGACAAGTATAAGGCTCGTCTTGTTGCTCGAGGATTCTCACAAAGGGAAGGTATTGACTATGAGGAGACTTTTTCTCCTACAGCTAAAATGAGTACCATACGGCTTGTTCTTGCTCTAGCAGCTCAGTTTGGTTGGAAAGTTCATCAGATGGATGTCAAGAGTGCTTTTTTGAATGGTGACTTACAGGAAGAGGTCTACATGACGCAACCTTCTGGATTTAAAGTTGCTGGTCAGGAACACAAAGTTTGTAAACTTGTCAAAGTTCTGTATGGTCTGAAACAATCTCCTCGAGCTTGGTACATGAAAATTGATAAATATTTAACCGACCATGGTTTTCAGAGGAGTTCATCGGACTCAAACTTATATATCAAACATGTAGGTGATGATGTCTTGTTTATCGTTGTTTATGTGGATGATTTGATCATCATGGGAAGTTCCACACATTTGATCACGGAGATCAAACAGGATTTGTGCAACACTTTTGATATGACAGATTTGGGACTCTTGCACTATTGTCTCGAAATTGAGGTTTGGTAGACTGAACACAGTATCTTTCTTTCTCAGTCCAAGTATGCTAGAAGTCTTCTGGACAGGTTCAGAATGCAAGATTGCAAACCTGCTCTCACTCCTATGGAACCCGGGCTCAAATTATCGGCTCAGTCTGATTCACCTGTTGTAGATGAATCCTTGTTTAGACAACTAGTGGGTAGTCTCATTTTTCTTACTACCACCAGACCTGACATTAGTTTTGCTGTATGCTATGTCTCCCGCTTTATGACAGCACCCAAGACTGATCATTGGACAGCTGCAAAGCGTGTCCTGCGCTATGTGAGTGGTACTCTTGATTATGGTCTTCTATACACTCAGAAGTCTGATTCTACACTATGTGGCTACACAGATTCAGATTGGGCTGGCTCTGTTGATGATCGTAAGTCTACCGCCGGATATGTGTTTAACTTAGGATCTGCCGCTGTGACATGGACTAGTAAGAAGCAACAGGCGGTGGCTCTGTCTTCAACTGAAGCAGATTATCGGGGAGCAGTTAAGGCAGCTTGTGAGGCAGTTTGGCTTCGGCGGATGCTTGCAGATATGCATGTACCTCAGTCAGGACCGACTCCTATATTCTGTGATAATCAGGGAGTGCTCAAACTGGCAAAGAATCCGGTCTTCCATGAATGAACCAAGCATGTCGAAACACATTGTCATTACATTCGTCAGCTGGTCGAAGACAAATCTATTCAGTTGCTGTATGTTCCTACTTTAGAGCAGTCTGCTGATATCTTCACCAAGTCTCTTGGTTCTGATAAATTTGTCAAATTCAGGGAAGCTATTGGTGTTACTGATAGGTTGAGCATTATGGGAGGGTATTAGAATATTTCTAATATTATTGTTTTCTTAATGCTCACTGCGGCCTTTTTTAGATAGTTGCTAATTTTGTATATTCAGTTTTGTATATATGAGCTTCGCTCATTTGTAAATATTCATTCAATATACATAAAACAATTCTTCCATCTTGTTTTACGGATTCTATGCTAGAGTTGAAGAGCTTGGATCGTAATTGTTTGGTGAATTTGCAGATTTGAGTTAGACATGAGTGTGAGACAATACCATACAGATTGAGGCTGCTGCTGAAACAGTTTATTCAATGTCATACTGCATTGAATTGTGAGCTGCGAATTATTATAAGTGTTGCGCCATTCCTTGGTGGCTGCGTGACCAGTTTAGGAGGCTGTGACTTTTCTTTTGGAGCTGCGTGACTATTAGAGGAGGCTGCATTCTTTATCTAAAGCTGTGTTTCAATTCCTTGGTGCTGTGTTTCAATCTCCTAGAGCTGCATTTCTTTTCCAGCAGACACAAGTTGTCAAAGGTGCCATGAATAGACTTGTTATCATTGTTATTGTTATTTTAATAATAGTTTGATTAAATTCTAATTTAAATGTGCAATCAAAGAGCATTTGGAAATTAAATTTGTGGCTATTGTTATGTGGTTATTGGAAAATTTATGAAAATTCATTTATGTATTGAAAACACACAAAAACAATTGCAATTTAATTAGAAAAAAGCCAGTTTGTTATTGAGAGCCAGTTGGGCTCTTTTCATAGGTCGGGTCTTCAGACCCAACTAACATCTTATGGTTGCAGAGGTATGAGTTGTAATCGGGTCTTCGAGACCCGATTGTATCTGAGATCTGATGGGGCTTGTCATCGTGTCTTAAGGACCCAAGGACATATGAGGATACAAAGATAACTTGTAATCGGGTCCAATTACATCTTGTTAATGCCAAGTGACTTGTGGATCGGGTCCTAAGATCCAATTAACAAGTAAAGATCAATGCACATGCAGAAACATGTTGGTTGGGGTTCAATACCCGACCAACACCTGAAGCCTATTGTGCAAAGCTGGCAATTGAGTCCTAGAGACTCGATTGCACTTTGGAAACACAAGGAGCAACTTGTTATCAAGGTTCAAAAACCCAATTACACATGCAAGACTGAAGAATAACACTTGGAGTTCAGACTTACAACTTTGTAAGTTTGTATCCATGAAGGACAATGTAAGAGCATTCTAAGACCTTGAACTATGAAATGAACAAATTTCGTAGGATTATCCCTTGAATCTTGCCAAGCAAAAATTAAGGAAAATAGGATCGATCGTGTATGAAAGCTTTGAAGATGCCCATCACCATCTTGTCAAAAGTGAGTAGAATAATCCATTGGAAGGTAGCAAGGGCAATGTACAACTCGAACAACATTTGATTATATGCATAGACTCCATCTTCAACAACAAATGCTAATATTCTTTGGCATTGCACAACTCGAACAAAATTTGATTGATTGTATGTGGTTTTCCTTTTATATTCTTTCGCTATGTTAATCTAGTTATTCTAGGAAGTCATTAATAAATGAATAAATCTCATGTCTTTCTATGTCCACCAATGTAGAATCTGTAAATTGGTTAGTGGATGAATCATTAATAGTGATTATGTTCAAACTTTAAAATCAACACATTTCTATACTTGTGTAAATTCTTTCTTCAGGTGTAAATTCTTTCTTCAGGCTAATCTCTATTGGGCACACTCATTCAATTGTTTGTACTTTAAACTGTAAGACTAGAAAAAGGCATTAGAAAGCATAAATGAGAGAACCACAAATCTCATAAACAATATAAGCAAACCAATCTAATCTACCAAAAAAGCCATTTGAAACAAGGATCCAAAAACATGTAAACAAAACATAAAAAACCCCTTCAAATGTAGCTTCCATGTTCTCCTTTCTTCTCCATAAAAATGATATGATGTTGCTCTTGATAATGACACAAGATGCACAAAATGATTGAAAGAAAAATGATAGAAAGAGAATACTAGGATTTTGGTTAGTCAAATTGGTGCAAATGAGGCTCAATTTATAGGATTTGAAGCCCAAAATGCAAAATGGAAAGAAGATGTGCAAATGGAAATTTGTCATAATTGCATTGCACAACTTAGAAAATTGTCATAATTAAAGGTTTAAATTGGAAAAGGAGTCATAAAATGACACATTATGACAATGTGTAAGAAAATGTGCATAGCAAGATGCAAGCACAATTAGGGTTAAAAAGGAAGGGAAGGTGTAAGAGGGTGAAGCACAAAAAGAGGAAAATGTTAGGGGAAAGGTGGAGGCTAGAAAATAGGAAATGAAGCACAAATTAAGGGGACATGGAAGCAAATTAGTAGGAGAGGGATTTTCAAATTTAAAATTTAATTATTCCCTCAAAAGGAAAATTAGGAATTAGTAAAAATTCCAAAATTCATGGAAAAAGGAACAATTAATTAATTGTGGGAGACATATGATAGGGGGAATAAATATAATAAATAGATTAATACAAAAGGGATAAACTATGGATTATCTATCCCAAGGGGACAAATTAGTAAAAATAGTTGACCGAATTGATGACATAGGATCGAAAAGAGTTTGGTATTGAAAGATTTGACAAGGGTTTGAACTGATTTTGATGGTTTTGAAACTGGTTAGGGAACAACGCAACATCGATGAACTTGGACAATGTGCACAAACGAGGGTGACAGGATAAAATAGCATCGATGAACTTTGACGATGCTATTGGGCTGACCGACAATGATGAAATAGCATCGATGAACTTGGACAATGCTATTGAACTGACTTGGATTAGGATGATGATGACGAGGCATCGATGAACTTTGACAATGCGCTCAAATTGATGATGAAAAGGATCTAAAAACAGCACTGATGAGCTTTGACAATGCTATTAAAAAGGACTGACGATCAGATTGATGATGACGAGGCATCGATGATCTTTGACAATGTGCTCGAATTGATGATGACGAGGCATCGATGATCTTTGACAATGCCTTGGATTGATGATGATAATGATGAGGCATCGATGAACTTTGACAATGCCTTAGATTGATGATGATAATGATTAAATGAACTTGAAATGATCTTGGACTGATTTGGAATGATTTAGGAAGGTTTTGATATGGTTTAGGATCGACTAGGATCAATTAGGATCGATTAGGACCAGTTTAGGAATGATTAGGAACAATCCAATGATGATTCGGACTTGATCGATTCGGCCAAAGAGATCGGGGTTATGATGCGAGATGAGGGAAATGTTAGTAACTGATCAAATGAGAAATGTCACAAGATAGAAGACATGTTAAAGGGGGACACATAGGTGTGAACCATTTTTAGGTGTCTACATAAACATTATGCCTACATCAAGAATTTTATCAATCTCCTCTTTGAATTTTGCAGCTTAGTTAGGATTCATTCTATATGCTTTCCTCTGTACTTGTTGTCCTCTAGGTATCAAAGGAATCCTATGTGCACAAGTTTCTAGCAAAACTCCTTTCACATCTTTGTACATCAAAGCAAAGACTTCCTTCTAGTCCTTGAAAATTCGAAATGTTGCAACCCTCTTGAAACACTGATCTTGAGGAAGAAACCCCCCCTAGCTAGTTAGTGTGATTTCATCTAGGAATCACCATTAAGATGCAAGTGAAGTTTACCAGTTGTTGTCGCAAAAATGGACATTTTCTATGCATTTTGATTTGTTGACTAATCTTTTCCAATATTTTGAAAGGGTTTTGTAGTGAGCTTGATAGTGTTGTTGGTCGTACCTCTCCAGTAGGTTGTACTAGTTGTAGGTTACCTTTATGTTGGCCACCCATAAAGATGGCATTGTATTTTAAACTATTTGATGGCTTTTGTTAGCAGATTGGCCTCCATTAGCAAGTTATTGCAGGATATCTCAGCGAAAAAGGGTGTGAAACACATGTTCTAGAGGCCATACCATTTTCAACCCATGCTTGTGAGGAGGGCATGAGGGATATCGCTGTATTTTTGCTGCTGGGTTTGATGTGGTTGGTAGCACCTAGGCCTCCTTTGACTTTACTGCCCCTTTGTGTTTGGGAGAAACTAGATCATAAGGCGTGTGTGGGGTGCTTTCTAGGCTTATATAGCCAGTGGACCAGCAAACAATTTATATCTCATACCTACAACCTTTGGAATATATATGTGTGTGCGCATGCGTATGTTTGTGTGTGAGTATGTGTATGTATGTATATATATGTGTATGTGTATGCATATGTGTGTGTGAGTATGTGTATGTATGTATATATATGTGTATGTGTATGCATATGTGTGTGTGTATGTGTTAGTATCAATGTTACAAGACTCGCCAAGTCCCGAGGCAAGCCACCCTCAACAAGTCTCGGAAACTTGGTAGCCAAGTACTCTCTAGACTTGTCAAGTCTGGTGGACTCGCTAGACTTGCCAAATCTAGGCGAATCTCACCCCAGAGACTCAGCCATTTAATTAATGTTTTGAAAAAACATGCAAAATCTCAATGCTTGTTTGGTTTATGATGTGCCCATCTAGGATTTTTACAACAAATGTGAAAACGGTGTGCACCATGAAGGTTTGTGTGGTTTTGAAGGTCTCAATTTGGGCTTGGTGGCAAGGACTCCACCCATCAACCCCACCCTATATCTCGATAGGGAATACACCAAAGGCGCTGCCCCCAGACCTCGTGAAGGGTGTTGCCCCTTGACCCCCATGAGGAGCACTACTCCTCAATCCCATTTTGGAGTTGCTCCCAAACCCATCAAACTATAAGTCTAGGCAAGTAATGGGCCAATGATGAATCATGATAATAAAAACCTGAAAAATTGATATCTCTTGTCACAAATTTTTGCATCTTCACGGTCAAAGTCACAATCAACTATT